>JACXGJ010002136.1:0-70221 GCA_016801105.1 Esox niger | reverse complement strand
GTGGTGTGGTGTGGTGGGGTGTGGTGTGTTTTGTTCTCACTTACCATTTACTTTATACCCTTTATTATCAAGTGCTCTGTGTTTTCTGTTTCATTGTGTTTTGTTACAATAAAGACTGCACCGACTGCCACGATTGCTTGCGCCTGGTCTGTTATCTCCACCAGATCACAACCATGATAGTACTGTTTCATAGCAACAGCAAAATAACAAAATGTATTGTTGATTGCAGAGCCATTAAATTACAATGTCTCTAGATGGATCTGGATTGAATTGGCTGTTATAATTCAAATATGTTACATGTTTATCTTCTGTTTAATAGCAACTACTGAAGGATTGGGTATTGTTTTGATCCAAATCCTTACCAATTTACAGATTGGCCAATGAGCCATGGCTGGCCCAGGCCTGTAGCCTCCAAGGTGTATAATAAGCCTGGTCTGAAAATTGTGAGGCACATGCAATACATAATAATTGATAGAGATTCCTGGTAAAAAAAAACTGAATGCAAATATTATTTGGCATTATGGTATATGATAGCTTGAGATAATAGGATTGGACAATTATAATTATTGATAGTCTAATATTATACAGTTGTGCCCAAAGGTTTTGGTGATATACAGGTGCTGGTCATATAATCAGAATATCATCAAAATGTTGATTTATTTCAGTAATTCTAGTCAAAAAGTGAAACTTGCATAATGTATAAAGTCATTCCACACAGACTGATATATTTCAAGTGTTCATTTCTTTTAATTTTGATGATTTTTAACTGACAACTAATGAAAACCCCAAAATCAGTATCTCAGAAAATTTGAATATGGTGAAAAGGTTCAATATTGAAGACACCTGGTGCCACACTCTAATCAGCTAATTAACTCAAAACACCTGCAAAGGCCTTTAAATGGTCTCTCAGTCTAGTTCTGTAGGCTACACAATCATGGGGAAGACTGCTGACTTGACAGCTGTCCAAAAGATGACCATTGACACAAAAGGTCACTGCCTGTTGGGCCCCGGACAGGGCCCAACAGGCAGGAAATCAATCCACCCACATTGCCAAGCATCAACTAAAAAGGGACACTGACCAACTGCAACCACCCTGAATGAGGGCTGAGTATTGCCAGCAGAGTACAGCCCAACTGCAAAGTGCACAACAGAGAGACAACAAGCCAGTGACTCCACCCCCAAATGGTATTGGAGGAAGGGCATCCCAGTGGCGATGAGAGCCCACTTGACAAGACATCAAGGGTGGACAGTATCAGGCCTTTCTGGTCACCTTCACGCCCCTGGGCCAGACTATACATACTCATAGACCACGCTCTAGAGATGAGTCTTTAGTAGACACTTGAAAGTTTGCACTGAGTCTTCATTTCTCACCTTAAATGGCAAATCACAGCAGTGGAGCTCTTTGAGAGAAGGCCCTGCCTTCAGCTATTTCTTTAGAAATTCTAGGTACAATTAAAAGGCCCGCATCTTGTGATCTAAGGTTAAGGTATGTATGGCTGGATCATTTCAGCAAGATAAGTAGGAGCAAGTCCATGTATTGATTCATAGGTTAACAATAAAACCTTAACAGCCCTAACCCTAACCGGCAGGCCATGCAAAGAGGCTAGTACTGGAGTGTGTATGTGTTCAAATGTTTTTCTTCTAGTTAGGCTTCGTGTGCGGCACTAATTGAAGTTAATTGATTGATTTTTCAGGATTACTGGAAAGAAGAGCAATGTAGTAACCTAATCTAGAAGTAACAATAGCATGGATTCGTTTATCTGCATCAGTTTTTAATTTAAACTTTCTGATTTTTGGAATGTTTCAAAGACTCTTCAGATATACAGTAGTTATAGAAAAGAATCACCCCCCTCTAAAATAATTACATTTTGTTACTTTGCAGCCTGAAATGAAGACAGACACAGTTTTTTTTCATTCAGCTGAATTTACTCAACCTATAACATCCAAGTGAAAGATATAACACCAACATGTCAGGAAACAAAATAAAAAATAAAATAAAATCACTGATTTGGAAAAAGGATCACCCCCTTGTTTCAGTATTTTATTGAACCAACTTTTGCTTTAATTACAGCCTTTAGTCTGTTGGGATATGTCTCTACTAACTTTGCACATCTAGATGTTACAATATTTGACCACTCTTCTTTGCAGGACTGCTCAAGTTCAGTTGCATTTGATGGTGACCGTTTGTGGACTGCTGTCTTCAAGTCATTCCACAGATTTTCAATGGGGTTTAAGTCTGGGCTCTGACTAGGCCTTGCAAGGACATTCACCCTTTACTCCTTCAACCACTGTGTGGTCAGTTCTGCTTTGTGCTTTAGGTCATTGTCATGTTGGAAGGTAAATCTTCTTCCCATTGACAACTTTCTGGCAGAGAGCAGCAGATTTTCCTCAAGAATTTGAGTGTTTCCATTTTTCCTTCTATCCTGAGAAGTGCTCCAGTCCCTGCTGCAGAGAAACAACATGATATTACCACCTCCATGCTTTACTGTAGGAATGGTGTTATTTGGATGGTGAGCTGTATTGGATTTTTGCCAGGCATATTGTTTGGCGTTGAGGCCAAACAATTACATTTTTGTCTCCAGGTGACATACTGGCCTGACTGCTTTCCAAACCTGTCCCCAATTGAAAACATTTGGCGCATTCATGATTCAAGAAAGAATGGGAAATAATTTCACTTTTGAAACTACAGCAATTGGTTCTCAAATGCTTGCAGAGGATTGTTCAATGAAAAGGCTGTGCAACACAGTGGTAAACATGCTCCTGTCCCAACCTTTATGAAGCATTTTGCTGGCATTAAATTGAAAATCGGCATGTATTTTTTCAAAATGGACATTCATAGCTTCAGCATGTGATAGGTTGTCTATGCACAAATTTGAATTAAATGCAGTGAGGGAAAAAAGTATTTGATCCCCTGCTGATTTTGTGCATTTGCCCACTGACAAACAAATGATCATTATACACGTTTAATGGTAGGTTTATTTGAACACTGAGAGACAGAATAACATCAACAAATTTGAGAAAAACGCATGTCAAAAATGAATGATTCTTGTCAATGATCTCAAGGCAGCTGGGACCATAGTCCCCAGGATCGCAACTGGTAACACACTACTCCGTGAAGGACTGAAATCCTGCAGCCTCCCGCCTGGTTCCCCGCTCTAGAAAGCACATGTACAAGCCCATCTGAAGTTTGCCAATGAACATCTGAATGATTCAGAGGAGAACTTGGTGAAAGGGCTGTGGTCAGATGAGACCAAAATGTAGCTCTTTGGCATCAACTCCACTGTCCGTGTTTGGAGGAGGAATGCTGCCTATGACCCCATGAACACCATCCCCACTGTCAAATATGGAGGTGGAAACATTATGCTTTGGGGGGGGTTTCTGCTAAGGGGAAAGGACAACTTCAGTGCATCAAAGGGACGACGGACGGGGCTATATACAGTCAAATCTTAGGTGGGAACATCCTTCCCTCAGCCAGGGCATTGAAAATGGTTCTTGGATGGGTATTTCGGCATGAAAAAGACCCAAAACACATGGCCACAAAGGAGTGGCTCAAGAACAAGCACATTTAGGTCCTGGAGTGGCCTAGCAAGTCTCCAGACCTTAATCTCATAAAAAATCTGTGGAGGGAGCTGAATGTTTCATTTGCCAAATGTCAACCTCGAAACCTTAATGACTTGGAGAAGATCTGCAAAGAGGAGTGGAACAAAATCCCTCCTGAGGTGTGTGCAAACCTGGTGGCCAACTATAAGAAACGTCTGACCTGTCATTGATTCAAAAGGTTGAAAAGGAATGTTTTGAGTGAGGAACAGAAGCGTTCGATTTGCAGTGATCTCTTAATTTTAACCCTTCTGTTCCTTACTCAAAGCATTCCTTTTCAACCTTTTGAATAAATGACCTACTTTTCAACGAAAAGAAAAAGGTGCAGTGGTAGGTATACTGTGATAGTCACTAAATGTCAAGCATGGGAGGAACTTGCATAAAATGACATCAAATTGTGAAAGTGTTCTCCCTAAGGATTCAAAGGGGGAAACATGGTGTTTGCTTGTGCAACATATTTAATTGTGCAGACGGTATTTCCGCCTACAATCTGTTACACTGTGCTTGGATTGTTGCCAGTTGATAAGAGCTGGTTAGCCAAAGACTGGTAAGATCCCACCTTTGAAAGTGGAACACTCTGAAACAGGCACATTCAAGTACAGTGTGATAAATAACGAAGACAATGAACAAAGAAGTCAATGAATATAATTAAATATGTTAATGAGGAACACTTCTCTGTAGGCCTGTGATAGCCAAGGGAACTAAGGTACAAGCTTATTTGTGCAGACTAATGTTCTCCCTTGAGTCTGGCACACCACCAATTCATAGCCTGCTCTATGTGTTTGTCCCAGGTTGTGGAACCTGGTGGCTACTGCGGATTGCCGTGCTGTGATTTGCGCTGTCCATGATCGTTTTTAGGTGTCTCGGCACACATTTTAAGTTAGCTTAAATAAACGTATGCTAATGTAAATGGTTTACTCTTGGAAATTAACTGGTTGCTCATGGCTGAACCCCCCCAGATTCTCAGGGAGCTCAGTTGCTGTTGCTGACATGTACTGTATAGTGTATGTATAGTGTAATGTATTTTTATCTTACTTCATTTCAATATGTACCAACTTATATCAATCTTTGCTGCAGAAGTGTTATCAGGGGGTGCTGTTTGCATAGCTAGGCAGCTGGTCTACTGGTGCTGACATTTTACTACAGCATGTCAGCAAATAAATGTACATCTTTCTTCCATTTATAGTATTTATGCCACCTATACACATGATATTCCAGATTTCTGTGTGTCTGAAGTTCGGTGGTTACTGGCACACAAGGTCTTCAGCCAGCAGGTAACAAAGTATGGGCAGTATGGAATAATTAAAAGTTTTTATTTATTAACATGATTTGACAGATTAGATCACCCATTACTAACTTGCTATCTAGCTTAGCAGGAAACAATATCAACAATAATTCAGTAAAACCATGTGACATGTGACAGGATTGGATGTTGCTCCAAATGTCAAGCAACATGAGAGGAAATGGGCTTGAGAAACTTAACACAACACATATGTGCTGACTAACTCTGAACAAAGGACAACAGACGTGTTGCCTGCTACTGATGGGCCCCACACATCCTGTCCATACCTCCTGCTAGGAGTTGCACATGTGACTGTCACAGGATGGATAGTCCCATTGACCATAGGTTGGAACATACCATACAAGGGTCTTGTGTAAGATAAACCTTTCTTATTGGAGGGTATTTGACTGTGTAATGGCTGGTTATGACCATTGTCCGCCTCCCATGACGGTGTTCTGTTTGTATTCATTGGAGAGAAAAAGAAAATAACTATAGAAGGTTAACATTGTTGCCTCATGCTGAATAAAGATGGCTCTCCCCTGACTTCTGGTCAGGGGAGAGCCACTTAGTGAATGCAAACTGACAAACATGTATAAGTTACTTTGTGTTCAATTTATAAATGTATTTGAGATACATATGCTTGGGATAAACCATTATTTATGTTCATGTTGTATATTTTGCTTGATGTAGGCGTTTACGGGAAAAGTGAGTCAGGTTGAATTCCACACCCACTCAATCTTTAAGGTTCCTTCTTTACAGACAGAGTTCAACATGATAGACAAAGTGGTTTTACTCATGTTGGGCATTTTTATGTGGACTAAACACAGTGGTAATATTATAGATATTCAAAACACCTGTGAAACAGAATGACTATTTAAACTTTTCTATATTGTGGCAAAAGTGTCATTATTGGCAAACCAACTGGTTCCGTTGGTTATTTCGTGATCATGTGCTTTAGATATTGCATATTTAAGAGATGGCTATCTCATCAAATAAGCCTAATGTATTAAATTCAGTATTATTTCACAATGTTTCACCCACTTTGCCATCTATAAAAATGTCCTCAGTTGCTTAATAATGAATTCACTGCATACGATAGAAATATTTCAGGCTTGGTTAACAGGGTCTGGTTCTAGGTTAATGATAGTGTGGCAGTTGAGAGGCATGCAGACCCTATCCACAGGCTGGGTGATAGCCAATACTGTTTAGTCTGGAACAAATTGGACCCTGACACATCTTTTGTTAATTAGGCTGTTTACCAAAATATATTTAAGTTACAGTTAAATAATCAATATGTGCCTAAAGTGCGGCCTCTCAGTTTTAATTTGAGCGTATTCACTTTCAAATTTGAGGAATAGTTTAGGAATTACAGCTCTTTAAAATGTAGCCCTCTCTTTTTCAAGGGACCAAAAGAACTTGGACAGTTGATTCAAAAGCTTTTTCATGGACAGGTGTGGGCTATTCTGTTATTTCTTCATAACTTAAGCAGGTAAAAGGTCTGGAGTTTATTCCAGGTGTGGCATTTGCATTTGGAAGCTGCTGCTGTGAACCTACAACATGCATTTAAAGGTGCTCTCAATGCAAGTGAAACAAGCCACCCTTAGGCTGCTAAAAAAAATCATCAGAAAGATAGAAGGAACATTAGGAGGTATAGAGATATTGACACCTGTTTGCACTACTTACTGTGCCCTTGGTATTCGTTAAAGTTTAAAGTGAAAAGTCAAGATTATATTTATGAAAATTAATGCTGCCTGCTTCTTCATGCTGCCTGTTTTTTTTCCATTTTGTTACATTGTGGAAGGTGTCTAAGTTTGTCCCCAAAATGAAGAAGAAGAATCCTTTTTGATCTTACAGATTTATCTTAAAATTGAATGCATTTGGATCAAAAAGTTAATTTTAACACATATCTAAAGATAGCAACACTTACATCACTCTTGAAGTATAACTATACTTGTGAACATCAAGTGTGTATCTTGTAGCAGAGATTTACAGTTAATACTTCAAATAATATTTATTCCATGTGCTTACATTTTTTAATACAGATGTGTGATGTGCCCCCCTCCCCTGCCTCGCTTCAAAAGCATTACAACAACACCCCAAAACAAACCTGGCACCTTTCAGAATTTTCCGGGGGCATTCAGCAGGGCCAATTCTGCCCCTACACCCATATCTTGTCAAGGGAGGCATTTAAGAGCAACCAATGAGGAGCTCAAGGCTGAGGCCAGAATAAAAGATGCAGGAAGAAAACAGTCAGGAGATGGAAGGTGCAGAGCCTGACGAAAATACCACCGCCCATACCCTTTCCTCCCAAACCATCACCGGGAGGAGCCCCCCGGAGACAACAACGCCTCCCCATTTTCTTTTGATGTTTTTCTTACCTCCTCCCCTTACACTTCTGTTAATAAAACGCTCTCCAGGGCCCTAAACCCTTACTCAGTGTCTGTCCACTGTTTCTTCTCCCTGTTACAATACTACATTCTCGAGAATAATTTGAAGGACAAGGAATGGCAACTTCACCATTTCAAAAGACAAGATAACAATACAGTTAATCAAAAATAATGCAACAGTAAAATGAAAAGATCATGAAGTGTCGGAAAATAATATTAACAATTTTGCAGTAAACTTTGCAATCTACCAGAGTTTTAGTTTAATTATCTTAAGAACAGGATATCTCCAAACCAGAGGCTAAACCATAGCTGGACCAGTTCCCTGCCAGATTGAGTACTGGCCCACCCAAACAGGTTGGCTTAAAAAAAGTGTAAATTTGATTTGTTGATGAAAATGGCAGTAGGAGGTAAATCAAATCTAATTGGTTATATCGGATCCGACATTTTGATTCAATATGTTTCGACTATTGAACACGTCAATTACAGTTTCTGCCCTTTATAATTCACTTTTTGGGTTTCTGTAGTCTCGTTCTCTCTCGATTCCTACATTCCTCTCAGAATAGGTGGCCTGTAAGTAATATGTACATGTTAATTATTTGTTTTTTTATTATGATTATATCTTTGGTCATGGTCGTACTCGGAAAAGCTGTCTGTTGTCAGCATTCATAATGTGAGCTGTTGCTGCACTGCTCTCCCTATGGTCTCTGCATAATACAATTTTATTTTTTGTTAAGGAATTGCTGTTTTTGGTCACATTTAAACTTAATAAGTCTGGTAGTTTTGCTGTATTTCCTTTTTGGGCCGAGCCACCTTTACTCATGCCCAGGCAAACAACAATTTCTGCCTATGCCACTCCTCCAGACCCCCTCTTGTAATTAAAATCATGTCAGTTTGCCAAATGGAAAGAAAGCAATAGTCATAAACACAATCCACAGTCTTCAACACATCTCTAACATAAATTAAATAGGCACAGCCATCTTTAATCCAAGCAGAATATCTCAATATCCTTGTAACCATCAATCCATAACACAATTCAATACAGCAGTTCTAAACATACAGTTATTTATTAGCAATCACAAAAGACTAGAGGCAGCCTTAAAACTAATTAAAATACATTACATTTGTCCATAGACATTTAATCAAATTTTCACACATGAGCGATCCCCAACTGTGTGGGAACATCCTGTCGGCTGAGATTCTCACCTCACCCCTGCAACATATAGGCTGCTCATTTGATCTTTACCTAGGCCAGGCCTAAACCGACAAAGTAATGAACCACTTTTGTGTAGTGCCTGAATGCCCTCGGCTATCAGTGAAGTGTCACGTTGCTAGCCTTCAGGAGCCCTGAATGCAGCCCTAAATGAGACAAAAGGCTGGCGAGGTACTCCTTGATCTGTGGATCCAAATAATCCATTTGTGTGTGTTTGTGTGTACATGTGTGCGTGCGTGTGTGTGTTGTAACTTCTGCCTGAAACAATTAGGCCTGTTGCATCATGTTGTCATCTTACTGTTGCCAATGCTGTAGAGTGTGTTACTGCCTCTGTCAGGGTTGCTAAACGTGCCATACCACAGTTAAACATGTCAGAACAGGAGTTCGTAGAGACTGCTCGTTCACTCACAAACTTTAGCTAGCACATCCCCCCTTCACACACAAACACACGCGTGCAGACATAAACAAAAAAAAAGATTGTATATCGTATATCCCAAGTTCTGCTCAGTATAGTGTATATACATGGAAACCAGCCAGAAAATATTAAAATAAAAACGGATTATGTTTGATGGGGTGCTGGAAGAGAGGATCGATGCAACTGGCTCTCCTGGAAAGAGCTGCCATGGGAAAGGGTCTTAATGCACTTCCTGTTTGTCTGTGCTCTTTTTCCTTTACAACTCAGCATTTTCCCCACACGTATCATACCGTAAAGAGCCTTCCTGAGAACTATTAGCCTCTCTCTCCTCCTTCTGTTCTTCCTCAACAATCCATCCATCCATTCCCCATCGTTTTTAGTCCTTGGCACTATCCATGAATCTAACCATTCACCCCCTTGCTGTGCAGCAGATGCTCCAAACACCTCCTATTAGATCCTCTTTCAGACAGCTCTTTTATCTAGCGATCTGTCCTTTCATGTTAGCATTCATCCTTCTATCCATCCACCCCCCCAGCCTTGAGCCCCAATTGTATGGGCACAATTTTAACTCTGTAGTATGATAAATGCTAAATTTTAAGAGTGTGGTTATACTGTTTTTGTGTCAGTTGAAAGTCATACTCTGAGGGCTTGAGCTAAGGGCTAATGCAACCATCCCTTTGAAAGGGAGCAAAAAGCGATGTTTATTTCTGGACAGATTTGCATACATTTAGAAATGCAGAGCGTGGGTGCTCATATGTAAGACCCCACCACAGATTGCTGGATGAAGTAAACATAAGGGTCTCTGTCCTCTCCTCGTCTTTGAGGCGCATTTGTTTCCCATTTCAGAGGACATGGATGAAGAGGTTCAGGATGAGAGGGATGTTTAAATAAACAGGAAAATCAACAGACATAGAGAAACCCTTTTTAATCAGTATCAGTTTCATTCATATTGGGATAATGCCTCTGACTCAAGACAAAGCAAAACAGACATCAGAACTGAAAGTGCTGTATTGGCCTATTACGGAAACAGGAGCAAACGACAACACTGGTCTCATTTCTTGTTTCTGGTGAATAGTATTTAATTCCTCTATATACAACCTCTCGTCCGCCCAGGCAGACTGAGACAAGAATTGCCTGTGATATAATCCTCTTCCCCAGCGTGCAGAGTTGTTTTGATGTTTTCCGTATGTGTCGTTGGGAGCTGTGCTTGCTGGCAGCTATGGCTCTTATGTGGTCTGAGAACAATTGCACGGTCACTGTAACCATTACAATTGTTAACATGCTTGTGGTGTGATAAGGTTTCTGACGTATATCATAGACTTGGTTTAATCATTGTTGTTGACCTTTCTCTCGCCCTTCTTAATTATAATTCTACAAAGTTAAACTCAGACTAATCCATATTCATGATTGTATATTCGCCAGCGGCATTTTTCATATCCAATTTTACTTTGCCACTGTAGTCCAGAAAAAGGCATTTAAAAACTCTGAGAAATACTACTGTGGTATTAGAGGTAAGCAGACTGACTGATCTTCACCTCTGTAGCAAAGGTTTTCAGTGACATTCAAAGCACAAACATATTTATCTGATAACTTTAAATGCAATATGAGACACCTGGTGAATATCGAATATTTTTTTATTATGGAGCAGAGAAAGAGAGAGAGCAGGTGAAAGAAATAAATGGAGCACTTATTGTTCCTGTGTAATGAAATGATAGGAGAGGGCTGTTCAGGTTGGTTTGCTGTCAGGAATTAACCTATCGATCCTAACACTGCACTGTGCGCACTGAGCACCTGACCTTTATGTCTCAGTGGCAGTCAGAGGGGTGTGTGTGGGGGTGTGTAATGGTTTCTGAGACTTGTTTTGCAAACAGCAAAGGGCTTCAGTCATCACTGACCTTCACATGAATGAAATGTCTAAAGCTGCATTCTCAAAAACCAGGAGATCCGGTTTTCATACTTGTCCTCGGCTTCCTCTCAGCTTTCTGAAAACTGGATGCTTCTGGTTTCCATGTTGCCTGACGACTACAAATGACACATTTTGCTGTATTATCGTTTGTAACATATTTCAGTCTGACATTTTTCTCCTCTGCAGTCATTTAGGCGGAGGTAAAAAATAGGTTTACAAATCAGTCAACAATTGTAGGATCTTCAACTTATTAGGGTATCAAGCCAATCATGATTTTTTAAATATTGCTTTTCCCTATTGTTTCATTTTAAGAGCAGGAAATCTGTTCAAATTCAAACTACATACAGAAAGAAATGAACAGTGGTGTGCATGGCTTAGCGTTTTACCGGAACAAGAAGTTTAGGTAGGCAGGCAAGTTTCTGTTGACCCGCAGAGGTTACCGTTTAATTAATGTAATACCCTTTAAGGAATTTAATCAGCAATATGTATACTATATTAGGCTTAGTGCATGTGTGTCTAAGTGTGGCTCAGAACAAGTTTATGTATGTGGTCATGT
Source organism: Esox niger (assembly GCA_016801105.1). Taxonomy (NCBI): domain Eukaryota; kingdom Metazoa; phylum Chordata; class Actinopteri; order Esociformes; family Esocidae; genus Esox; species Esox niger. The sequence continues at coordinate 58,868 of JACXGJ010002136.1, read as the reverse complement.
GTACTTTCTTTGTACCACTTTTCAAAGTTTCCTCTATTTGATAAATTAGCATAATTCTAATTAATTTCTGTCTCTGTTACATAAACCTGGTTGTTGCTACAGGCTTTACTGCTGAGCATTCATACACATAATCACTATGACAGAAATGTGCCCAAGTCAGTGTAAAGGCTGTGACATCCCGTACCCGTATGAAACTACAAAACCACTCCAAGAATTCCACAGCATCAGACCCTCACAGCAGTCAGAAATTGTGGAGTGAAAATACTTAAAAGGAAAAAGAATCATGAAAACAGTTCTCATCCCTTCGCAATAAACACACACATTCAATCTGTTCAAGTGTATAAACAAAATGCTTATTTGCACAAACATTTATTTCAGTGATATTCTGAAAGACCTCTGGATATTTACAGACCTATTCATTTTATTTATAATGCATAATCCATTGACAGACAATATGGTTTTGAACTACAAATGTTTTCCGGTCAAGTTCAGTGATTCAATTCAAGTTCAATGGCAGCCAGGGTTTCAAGTTCCATTAACAAAGACCAGGCAGGTACTGGGTCATGTCCAGGCCTGAACCACTTGTCAATCCCTGTTTAGTAAACTGCAATATATTTCGTGACATCACAAATGGCCTGATAGACTGTTTTTCTATTAATATGGTAGAGCTGCTAGCTCCTATCTTAGGTGTCGTATGACCGTTGACCTTGAATAATCATCCAGGGAAGCTGAAATCTGGAGAGACGTTAGTAGAGTCCTTTAGGAAAACACAGCTATGAGACACTCTATCAAGAGGAATTAAGATAAACTGTTTTGGTTCTCAGACGTTCAGAAGAATAACAAACTCCCATACTGAGACAAATGAAAGGTCAAAGCTGGGAGTGTTTAGAATGATGCGGCAAATGCCCATCTCATTTCACTAATGTTCCTCACCCAACCCCACCAAAGGCTGGCTAAGACAACTTAAAGTTAACAGGAAGCAAGATTAACAGATAGGCAATAAGAACAATAATTGAATAGATCAAAATCACCAAGAATAGGGGAACAGGAAAAACAGTTAGGGAGCAAACATTTGAATTAATATGCATTAAAGTCACTGAGAGGCAAAAATTAACAGAGCAAAAATATGCAGTGAATGGGGATAAATGGTCTGAAAGAGAGAGAAAAGGGAGGCAGAAAGGAATAAATTACTCAAGTGGCCAGTCTGTCAGGAGGCAGATAAGGACAATATTAAGTGGCCGATTTAGGTGCATTTCTCAGGAAATCCCACACTAAAATTATCTGTGGGTGAGAGATGGCATGACATTGAGTTGAGTGACATAGGGATGGAGCTACACAGAATGTGTTAAGGAGATAGATGGAAGTCAAAAAGTGAAAGAGAGGATGGATTGATGGGAAGGGAGAGGAAGAAAGCAAACAAAGGCAGAGAAATGTTAAACAAAAAGGGAAAATAATCAACGATATGCTGAGATGATGAGGGATGGGTAATTAGCGGAGACAAATACTAAAATAAAGTAGGTTGATTTTGGTCTTACTGAACTAATCAGTGTGTTATAATTCCTATTCCAATTATGAGACATGCATAGGGTGTATTCTGAATGGAAAAATATAAATAATGCATTTGATTTTAAAGGACGACGGTTCGATGTAGAACCAAAATGAATCAAAAGAAATTGAGAAATTCCAAAGAGTATTCTATCCTTTTTTGTTGCCAGTTAAAATGTACAGTAGGAGAGGTGGACCATTTGCATATTTTGGAGGGTGGTTTGATAACAGCTCTTTGTGTTCAACCGAGTGTGTGACAGTCATTCCAATTCACCTAATGTGTTTTCCTGGTCAATGCAGCTGTACATGACAATGTTGTTTTGTTAAAGGTGATGACCAAGGTGCAATTAGGAGTTTTCTCAAAAGACTTGTAGTTCAAACATAGCTGTTTGTTATAAATAGTAGCTCACTTGTTTCAGCCAATTAACAGAATGGAATGATAACAATATAAATTGAAGTGTTCTGCTATGGCTACAAGCCACAAAACATGGTTATTATATCCAAGCAATAAGGCACAAAGGGGTGTGGTATATGGCCACTATACAATACCATGCTAAGAGCTGTTCTTAGGCACTAAGCATGTAGAGTGCTTGCATCCCACAATTAGCTGTGGTACATTGTCCATAAACCACAAATCCCAAAGATGCCTAATTGCTATTATGAACTGGTTACCAATGAAATTATAACGGAAAGAAATGTGATGTCAAACCTGTCAGGCACAGTGTCGTGTATCACAGATTGTAGCCAAACAGCAAATTAAATTAACCTCAGTTTCCAGACTGACCAAAAGCACACTGAAAACCAAGCCTCGAATAAACCACACCTCCAATATGATCTGCTATCTAGCAATCAATTGCTTATCAATAATTAGTAATACTATCAACAAAGGTTCAACAAACTGTACATCTAGAGATACAAATTAATTTGGGTTACATTCTCAAAAGTGTAACCCTATTTCATAACGACAAGTGGTTATTTCAGTCAACTTTACTTGTGTATTCTGTCTTCCATTTGTCATGTGCAGTTAAAATCAGATGTTGGAAAGATGGTTGAAAATTTTATTGAAATTATTTCGCTTTAGAATCCAGGATGGACATTTGCACAATAATGTTCATCTGTCAGAATGAGCAGTGGAGACAAAAATGGAAGAAATTCAGGTCAGGGCCAAAAACAAAAAGAATAGCAGACTTCTTCTTCGGATTTCTTATTATTACATTAGGGTGAAAGCAAATTATGTAATTCAGTGTAATCAGCCAAGAGTCCAAAGTTCATTTGCTTCTTGACTATAATGTTCAGGAGGCAGGACACAGGCGCAGGAAGAACGAAGGACTAATAAAACCAAGATGTAACAAACCTTATACAAGACAGTAAGGGAACAGTGAAATATTACAAAAAGTTTTAAGGATAAGATACACTAGAAAATTTGGAACTGGAAACCTGCTGGGCCAGCATGTGACAAAGAAACAATGTTTTAATGTGTTAACTAGAAGCCATGTTATTTTACAGCCATGTAAATTTCTCAAAAAATACATTTTCTGTCTATCCCTAGATTGTATTTTACTATTAAACAACATACACATGTGGCATATCATTTGTGAAATATGTGAATATGTTATGTCAGTTCAGAATTTTGTTTTTTCTCTGACATGCAAGCCACCATTCTTTCAAGCCTGGGTGAAAAACGAGATGCTGGTTCTAAGTATGTGAATACTCGAAATCACATACCCAGTTCACCAGACTAATTAATTAAAGATCTAATGCACATCAGTTTTTTTTTTTGCTCAAGGTCAGAATGACAGATTTTTCACCTTGTCAAATTGAGGATATGATGCAATAACATTTTGGTCAACAGTCAGAAGAATGAACAACTATTCTGCCATTCACCCCTTTGGATTGACAGTACATTCTTTATTGAACTGATATTTTCCTCCAAGTGGCGTGATGACTACATCGCTGTCATCACACATTGAAGAGGGAGTTGGGTAGTCTTGATAACGTAAACCCATCTAACAAGTGTGAGGGGCCTGTTTTCAATTACACACTCTGTTGGCATAGATGAACGATGTTACTGCCTATGTCATCACCTTATCTGTTTCTATAACACATAATAGTAGCTAGAGGATAGAGATCACAGAGGCAATTTTTAATGAGTGCATTACGCAAGTTTGCATCAACCACCTTGACCAAAACCACTGTAACATTTTAGCCTGCAAACCATGGTTTGGAATTTGTTACGTTTTGGCATCTCTGTGATTTGTTGAGGGAATCTGACAAAATAATCATTGAGACCAGACCCTACATGTTTTGGCAGTGAATAGCAACAGTTTGGTTGATATGTGTTTCAGGAAAGCAGGCCTCCAACAGCAATGTTATATACACATATAAATGAACAATGGAAGAGTACAATACAGGTGGGCAAAATTCAAAAGGTGGCTGGATTAAATCCCAAAGCCAGTGAGATAAATAAATATGTTCTGTCCCTGAGCATAGCAGTGAACCCCTTACTGCTCCCAGAGACATCCATCCTGGCCGTTTCCTGCACCTCTCCAATATGAAGGCGTTGGGTTAAGTGCTGGAGCCAAATCTCACTTGGACTTTGAGTGCAAATGGACAAATATCCCCCTTCCCTAAATGTATGCAATCAATAATAAATGTAAGTCGCTCAGAATAAGAGCGTCAGCTAAATGCCTAAAACGTAATAATGGTTAGGAGCAGTCAAATATTTTTTGAGATGACAGTAATATGGATTGGCGCTTCAAACCTCTGCTGGCGCAGCTGTTTCAGGGCGCCTGCAGATGACAGAGAGAGAAAAAAAGCTTTGAGCTTTTGGTTCTTCACAGTTCAAGAAAGGATTCTTTGCTCTTTTAGTAATAATTCAAGACTAAGGGAGGTGCTTCATTCCAATTGGATCGTTTTGAGCTTCAACCTTTAGTGAATGTGATTCAATCTGAAGTCATGCTTTGTGTTATGCCATTACATATCTTAGTGGACTAACCCTGGTGATGTATGGATTTCTGACAGTTGAGAATAGTTGATTAACTAAGTTCATCTCATTTCTCTGCTCGAGAAGATTTCCCTGAGTTGAGCATACTACTTTGTTGAACTGGAACAACCATCTCAGTAGTGGTTGCAATAAATGTTACTAATAAACACACTGAACAGTTTAGAAAACTGCATCTGGTAAGACATTTTTTTCTTTGTTTAGCATAAAATGTATAAACCCATGTACATGCAAAACATAAATGTAAATACAAGCAATTAAAAAAATCCCCCTGTAATAGAGCATGCTGATTAATGATGTATTGTTTTAATGTAGAATCCTTCTTGGATGTTTTTCCGAAAAGGGTTCTTAGGATGTTTTTTTTATTAAAAAAATACAACTTGTTTCCAAAAATTGGGGACGCTGTGTAAAATGCAAATAAAAAAATGCAATGATAAGCAAATCATTATGCCCATTGTAAATAGAAAATAATACAAAGGCAATATACCAAATGTTGAAACTGAGAAATGTTATTGTTTTTGGAAAGATACATGCCCATTCTGAATTTGATGCCAGTAACACGTTTAAAAAATATTGGGGACAGGGGCATTTTTCCACAGTGTTGCATCACCTCTTACAATACTAGAATTTGGGAACTGAGGAGACCAATTGCTGTAGTTTTGAAAGTGAAATGTTTTCCCATTCTTGCTTGCTGTAGCATTTCAGCTCCACAACAGTTCAGGTCCCCTTTGTCATATTCTACATTTCATAATGCGCCAAATGTTTTTGATGGGTGATATCTCTGGACTGCAGGCAGACTCTTTTTCTAGGAGCCATGCTGTTGTAATACATGCAGAATGTGGTTTTAAATTGCTGAAATAAGCAAGGCCTTCCCTGAAAATATCATCATCTTGATGGCAGCATATGTTGTTCCCAAACATGTATATATTGTTCAACATTAATGGTGCCTTTACAGATCTGCAAGTTAGCCATGTCATGTGCACTAATGCACCCCCATACCATCACAGATGCTGGCTTTTGAACAGTCATGGTCCCTCTCAACTTTAACCCAGATGATGCGGTGTCCATGATTGTAATTTAATTTGCCAGACCACAAGACAGTTACACTGCTTCAGTCCATCATAAATGAGTTCAGGCCCATAGAATGCGACAAAATTTCCGGATATTTTTTGTACATGGTTTCTTCTTTGCAGGGTAGAATTTTAACTAGCATTTGTGGATCCAGCAACATACTGTGTTAACAATGGTTTTTGGATGTGTTCCTGAGCCCATACAATGATTTCCACTACAGAATATTATCTGGTTTTAATGCCGTGCCGCCTGAGTGCTCACAGATCACGGCCATCCTGTATTGGTTTTCGGCTTTGTCCATTGTGTACAGACATTTCTCCTGATATCTTTTAATGATAGTATGTACTGTAGATGATGAGATACACAAACTACATTTTTATGTTGAGAAGCGTAATTCTTAAAATGTTGCAGAATTTGCCTGCACAATCTATCACAGAGTGGTGATGAATCCCTCCCCATCTTTCTGAAATAATCTGGGATGTTCCACAATTTTTGGGCATTACACAACTTTTCCAGTCTTTTGTTGTCCCTGTACTTGCTTTATTGTTGCTGGCATGAAATTCAAAGCAGGCATATCTTTTTAAAGAAATTATGACAATTCTCAGTTTCAACATTTGATATGCCGTCTTTGTACCATTTTCCATTGAATATAGGTTTAAATGATTTTCACATTATTGCATTCTGTTTTTCTTTACATTTTACACAGCGTCCAAACGTTTTTGGAAACAGGGTTGTAGAACCCATTTCCTACAAATGTGGACTGCTGAGCCGATGCCAAAATGTGGGCAGTTGTCGTTCCATCTCAAATCAGAGTATTGAAAAGAATTATCATGGAACCACAACACGAACCAACTCGATTAAGAAGTCAACATCAACACTGAATGCATCTGTTGTCCAGGAAGCAGTTTGTTTCACACTGGGTCTTCAACACCAGTGTTTTGGCGTAAGGACACAGTTAACTTTCACTCTCAACCCAGCTTAACATATTCCATCTTCTTGCTCTCTCTGCCTCAATGTCTTTCCCCCCTCTCTTGTTCTCTCTCTGTCTCTCCGCTTGATGCCAGTTTCCTTTTGTTTGCCCTTGGCTCACACACATGCAGCCAACTTTATGTCTCAGTCATTTAAAAGACCTCAGACAACTGATAAATAGCCTTAATCTGCCTTTATCTCCTTTCTTTCCTTTCTCCTATTTCTCTCTCACCCTGATTAATTATACCGCTGTCTAGAACATTGAAAGGTAAATGAATGCTGAAAGGTGCAACAATATAGCATGGTAATATCAGCGGGAAGAAGACATGTCATGTTATTATTGCGCACATGAAGCAATGGTGAATTCATCACTTTACAAACGTGTCAATGAATACCAATACACCGGCCATTTGTTAAATTCAGTAACTGTAAATGACGGAGAGTGGTGCCTTTAAATGTCACATGCAAAACCGAGGAAACCTATTTTTCTTGACAACACATAACAGCTAGAAGACGAATATTAGACATTAACAATGCCATGCAAGAGTGACATACTGTGGGGAAAATATTTGCCAAGCACTGATTTACAATGATTGATAAAGAAAGGCATAGTGCAAGTTGAAGAATAGAAACCATGTCCTTTGTGATGGACGAGGTTTCAACAGGGTTTCCACTCTCTCTTTGTTAGCAAATTCCTCCAGACAGGATCTGTGTAGAATCTGTCAAGGCTCGTAGAATTAGGATTATGAGTAGAATTCGTTACTGGATTGCAAAGAACATCATTGACAATTTGGACAAATCAGGACAAAACTGTTCAAATTCCATTCAATTGCACGGTCTCAAAGCAGACATATCCAAGGGGCCTCAGGCTGTTTGGTAAGCACCTATTTGACTGGCCCGCGATGGGCTGGAACCGGGGTTCCTCTGGTTCGCAAACACACAATCCCCCTCCCTGACGCGTGTCATTCATTTTTTCAGCTGATGATTTTGCAAATGTTAAGGTTAATATTATGGTTATTTAAAAACAAACTATATATTTTCCGACAATGTTGTTCTTTTTAAGATAGAGACAATGAGAAAAACAGAACGTTTCTGCAAACAGAGCAGCAGACTGGACTTGAAATCATGCTGTAAAAGACTACTGGACCACCCTAGGCTGCAAGTTGCCAATCTAAAGTAGGTGCTACACAAACAACTTCCAATGAAATGGAAAGTGACCAACTTTCATCAGAAATTTTCACTTCTGGGAAACCAACATGTGTTTACAAAATACGGCCATTGTTTCCAAAACATCTTAGCACAACTGACAAATGATTAGGGAATGTCGCTAAGAACACTCATACAATATATAGCTTTTTTAAAAGAATTAACCTCTATGTTAATTAAAACGTTATTCTCAGCCGTTTTCACGCCCGAGAATGCATTTCCATATCGCTTTCCAAGCTTAACCTCTCAAGGGAAGAGAAGGAATAGCATCCTTTCGACATAGCCAAGCATGCTAAATATTAATAACCTGAAATATTAATATTAATATCCTTCCAACCTACCAGCGCGCCCACCCATCATTCTATTCTGATAATAAATACATCAGAAAACGCATATAGGATTTTCTAGCCGCAGAGAATCAGCAGGATAAAAGTCCGCAAGCGGCATCGAATGACTAACATGCATTGTTTTTAAATGGGCTTGACAGGTGAGCTTCGAGTTAAAAGGAGAGCATGAGTTAAGTAAACTGAGCGTGCTGTTCTGGTGGTAGCACCTCGCCCCTCCCCTGGCCGCGCAGGAGAGCTTCCCTCCTCTTCTGCTCATTTGTAATTCCTGCGCTCTCGTGTTGGACAGTGCTGGCAATTGTCTTCCCTTGGGCCCCACCGCCGTTACAGGACGGATTGTGTACTTTTACCGTGAGAACAAGCGAAAAAGGCGGAATGTAACTTTGCTGAGCTGGAGAGCTTCGTTGGATTGGAAAGGACTGGAACCACGGATACCAGACGCTACGGTTTCAACCGCCCTGCGTTGTCCTGCATAGCCTGTTTGAGATTTGTTCAACCGCTAATGACTGTAGGAATGTGGGATAGAAGTCAACGGTAAGTGGTCTAGTTTATGATCAACTTTTATGGTTTCCTTTCGCTGACTGTTTTGGTTTTGCATAGCGTCATTGTGCGTTTATTTTGGCATTCAGATTGCGAGAGAGTTTGTTCATTACTTTTACTCCGTTCATTGTATGCCATAGGTTACGACTACGTTCTGTTTTGCACAGGGTTGTTTGAATATATTTATATATAATTCTGAATTAATATTGATATTTTTACCTTATAATATTAATAATTAGTATATGAATTCATTTAAAATAATGAATATTGCTATTTTTATCTTTAAAAACTGCATTTCTTTTATTTTGGTGATTACCTGTGTTAAATTGATGATCACTATGAAATGGATACTCTGTAAGAAATGTGCTGTATGAAGTTTGATGTAATTCATGAATGCAATTTTTTCTTAATTGCTTTGTCTTTTCCCATGTGCCCAGTAAAAGCATCTCTCTTTGCCTGACAACATGACCACAGATCTGAACCTGACCTCCCTCCTGAATGTCTCCGACCTCCACAATGTGAGCCGGGGGGGATGTTCCCTGACTAGGACAGGCTTCCAGTTCTACTACCTCCCCACTGTGTACATCATGGTGTTCATCACTGGTCTCATAGGCAACAGTCTGGCCATCTGGATGTTTGTATGCCACATGAGGCCATGGAGTAGCATCTCTGTGTACATGTTCAACCTGGCCCTAGCTGACTTCTGCTATGTGCTCTCCCTCCCCTTTTTAATCTTCTATTACTTCAATAAAACAGACTGGATATTCGGTGATGTTCTCTGTCGGCTTCAGAGGTTCATATTCCACGTGAACCTATATGGAAGCATCCTGTTCCTCACCTGTATCAGCGTCCACAGGTACACAGGGGTGGTCCATCCGCTGAAGTCCCTGGGCAGGCTAAAGAAGAAGAACGCCGTCATGACGAGCGCTCTGGTCTGGGCCGTGGTCATCGTGGGAATCTCGCCCATCCTGTACTACTCCCGGACCGGGGAGAAACGCAACGCGACCACCTGCTACGACACGACGACGGAGGACGAGCTCCCTGGGTACTTCATCTACAGCATGTGCATGACTGTGTTTGGCTTCTGCGTCCCCTTCATCATCATACTGGGCTGCTATGGGATGATCGTCAAGGCACTGGTCTGCAACGACATGAACAATGCCCCATTGCGGCGGAAGTCCATCCATCTGGTGATTATCGTCTTGGCCGTGTTCGCCGTGTCCTACCTGCCATTTCATGTCATGAAGAACCTGAACATGCGTGCCAGGCTGTACTTCCAAGGCCCGGACATGTGTGACTTTAACAACCGTGTCTATGCCACCTACCAGGTGACACGGGGCCTGGCCAGCCTTAACAGCTGCGTTGACCCGATCCTTTACTTCTTGGCTGGGGACACGTTCCGGAGGAAGCTATCCAGAGCCACTAAAAAACAATGCAAGAAAGGGGATCACCCGCTCCAGTCGAGGAGCGAAGAGACAGCACTTAACAGCCTGCCGGAGTATGCTGGGAATGGGAATAGACACCTCTGAGAGGGTATTGGTTCTGGATCTAAATCCTGGTCTAGGTCTAAATCTTCTATAGTGGGTTTTCTTTGTGAAAACGTGTCGGACTGCGCATTGTGGATCGAATGGTCCGTGCAGGAATCGGGTAGAGTTGATGTCAATGGATTGCTTCTATGTAATACTTATGTAATACTCTCAATTACTGGACTGCAGCATTGTACAGTATTTACAAGTGTTTTTTGAGCAGTCCTCTCTCATTCTTGCATCTGTTACTAGGAGCGGTTGTGAACTAAGTTCTCAGTTCTCCATTATTAGGTGGTAGGTTTCTTCCCCTAGATAATGGTCTCTCACTCCTCTACTGAACCACCTCAAATGTGTTGGTAATGGAGAGAGGCTCTGCTAACTGGGTGGACAGACTGAATGTAGGCTTGGACAACAAGGACGATTAGGATGCATTACCTAGACCCAAAAGCAGGGGCATTATGACTGCTCTGTGGAGGCTGACTCACAGAGGTACAAATTGCACTAGATGAACCCCGCGCTTATGGGCAGTAAATCCTTGGAAAATAATTATGTGATTCAATGCATTTTCCCCTCCAGCCAATATTATTATAATTTTCTTTCGTGTCCAGACATACCAGTATTTTCAGCGTATGTTGTTTTCCACTTGTCCAAACAGGAAGGCATAATATGAAGCAAAAAGAGTGATTGGCAATTTTGGTTGGCATTACTAATGCCAAATAGCGCTGAAATTGCAGATTTATTTAATTCAGATTAAATGCTTACGTCTTTTGTGTACAAATAGGCTCTAATTGACTTTGTGTTCATCAAAGGGGGAAAAAAAGTGTTACGTCCCTGAGCAATACACTTAACCCAAATAGCTTCCCACTGCAGACAGTAGGTAGAAGTAGGGTTAAAGGTGGAAACAAGGTTTGGTGGACTTTGTGTTTAACTGATGACTAGGTGCTTTTAATCTTAACTCTGAAACAAAGTAGAAGCCAATTGCATTTAGAAATGTTTCACAGTTAATGAGTTGTACCCTAGCTACCCTTCATTCCATATAGGGTCCTCGGAGAGCACAGGGAGGATCAGGGTAGGGTATAACAGTTTAATGCACTTGTCAGGAAGCCAGGCCGACTTTTTGACTTGTGAGAATAACACCCAGCCGGCTTTTCGAGTGTTCATTTTACATTTACATTTTGGTCATTTTACAAATGCTCTTATTACACCATAATCCTCTCAGACTTCTGATGAAAAGGCTTGGTAAAATGGGGGGGCACAAAATGATTAACTGATAAATAGTTTTCTTTTTAAATAGAAAAATATTTTGTATGTTTAAAATACAAAACAAAAAAGTAAACTTGAAGAATTGTTACCAAATACTTTGGATTGTAGCTCAGAAGTACATGTTTAATGTGTATCTCAAATACATGTAAAAGAAATACTGCCTGGCCATGACCTGGATATGTCTATGTTGTTATTCTGTGTGAAGGTCAGATTTACATAAAAGTTGATGTTATGGTTGTTTTTCAGCAGAGTATTATTCAATGAAGGTCATCTCATCTGAATATAACACTGTATATGACCCTGTATTAAGTATTGTAAAGTATGTGGTGATATGTCAAGCCTGTTTATGTTGTTATTGTTTTGTTTTAAAAATATTAACAAGACTTATCCAGACAGCTAAGTTACTGCATGTGTCCAGTGTTCTATTAGGTAAGCAACTTAACCAATGACAAGCTACAAGACGGCAGCCGTTTTCTAGGTCGTTATTGACTCTTTATATGCATGCAAAGGACAATGCATGCAGATGACCATAACATTAGAAAAATTAGAAGAGACATTTTCCATTCCTAGGCATACATTTGACTAAGATAAAAATGTAAACATGTGTATGTTGTGGGAACATTCTTATTATGCTAATTGTCTGCATAAACCTGTCCACTTGGAGTCTGACCGGTGTGCTCAAATTACACGCATTTGCTCACATTGCACCCTGTTTCAAACCCTTTACTGTCTCGAGATTTCCAGATGGGTCATTGTCCATCTCATAGGAAAAGTTGCAAGGTGTATTGTAGCACAATACTAAATACCCAAAATACGAAATAAATCTGACATCAGGAAAGTAATCAAAATAAACTAAAATGCGGATCTGGAGCACATCTTTCACTCACTCACATAATACAAACTTATCCATTTTGTTCAGAAGCTTATAAGTTAGCGTTTACCTGCGAACTCTCACATTTATTGTAAATCCAAATCTAAAAATCCAAACAGCAGTCTAAAATAGAGGAAATCATTGCCAGCTTGAAGCAGTATCCGTATGAAATATCACCAGGAATGATTCATCAAAATATGTTGCTTATTACCTCTGAAATGTTTTTTTTATCAGATTGAACAGCAAGCAAACCTCACTCTCACTACCTGATTGGGTGTGGCAAAAGAAAAAAGAAAACATGGAACTGTGTCTGTTTTTCTAAATAGGTTTTCACCACTCATTTGTCATAATTATCCTGGCGGAGCTAATTCTGACTATTCCTGGTGTGGGTAGCAGCTACACCTACGTCATGTAGGTTTAAGCAATAAGGCACAGAGGGTGTGGTATTTGTCTAGGATACCAGGGCTGTTCTGAAGCATGATGCAACTCCTAGATACAGCACTTAGCCATGGTTTACTGGTCATACACCACAAATCCCAAAGATGCCACTATATACCATTTGCCATTGCTGGAATTAGAGAAGATTAAAATGATGATGAATACAATTTTTTGTTCTATTCTATTTGCTCTGTTAGTAAGAATAGGTGCAAACGCTCACTTGCCATGCTTGTTATAGCAAATGAGGAAATCACAATAAGCCATGAAGTTTTTGTTGTATCTGGCCTGTAGACCACAGCTAAAGGTTGTATCCATGCAGTCTTTACTGCATCATGCACTAAGTTGTAGTTCTTTGGCCATATACAACATGCCCTCATGCCTTACCGCTTAAAAATGACAAGTTTTAGCCAATCAGCAATCAGAGCTCCAAACAGCCAATTTATAGTATTGTATATGGATTGACTGATGAAACATTACATGCCTATGTTAACCCCATCCATATTAGTGTGAGATATGTAGATCTGGTATACAATTCATATTTTATCATATTGCCATCTTGTGAATAGATCTGTGACAGAAAATTCTATGCTTAGCCTGGGGCAGGCTTCAGAGCACGTGTTGCGTTGTTTAATAGCATTTGGGAGGAAGTTGGAAATGTGTGAATACATCTCTATGAAACATGTAAAAGGTTATCAGATTAATTTCTTTACAGATACCATTTTATATTCATTCCAGAGGGCTTTTTTTATGATAAGATTCAGATATCTTTTCTGCACCAGATCCAAGTCATCACTCTACTTTGAATCTGTGGGACATTTACACATGCAATCAGATTCACGATAAGCACTGAAAAGATCTGATGTGATTGGTTTGAAGAATGCAATTAGTGAAGGAAAATAAATCTGAATTGGGCTGCCTGTTTAAACCTATCCTAACCTCATTATTCAAGTGTCTTGGACTTTAAAAGTCAGTGCGACAAAGATGTGTGAGTAGTATGAATAGCTTAATGTTATGCTTCCATCAATTGTCTGAAGCTCAATGGGTTGGACTGTACCTTTTATCCAGCTTTTGTTGTGAGGTCTAAGTTATCTGACACTACCACTGAAATGCTATCTCGCAGAGCTTTATTTAACCCCATGCGCCTAGTGTTTAAAGCTTTTCGTTAGACTGTTGACTTTGCTTTCAGAACGGCCATGAAGATGAAGAGAACAAGGACCGAATAGAGAGTAAAACATTTTTATTTTCCTCTTGGCATTTCCAAAGCTATTCTTTCTGCACGACACATAGGGACAAGAGCTAATAATGCTGGGAGTGTTTGAATACTGTGGCCAGGACTCTATAGGTTTCTGCTGCTGTGGGTCTCTGCTGCTCTGGGTCTCCAGGCGCAGGAAGCCAGAGGCTTTCAACACACTTGTATACTTGGAAACTGCCTTTGATTTCCTGGCTTTGAGGAGTTGGCTGTGTGGTGCATTGTTGATTGGGTTGTTCCCAGGGGTACTTGACATTTTCAAAATACAGACAAGCAAGTGTTATTATTAACATTATTATTAATACTGTAATTATGAGTGTTATTAGACTATTTTGCCCTGACTGCCATAGAGAGGAATGCATTGTGTGTTTGCTTATGTGTGTAGAATGTACTGCAATGGGTGTTTGGCAGTAGGAAATAGCCTAAAAATAATAAATGTCTGCACTGGACAGACAACGATAGACTTGAATCGTAACGTGCTGAAGCATGAAACGAAGGTCCTGCCAGCTTCTCTTCCCAACCCTCCCCTCTCTCTGTTCCTTTCTTTTCTTCTGTCACCTCCTTCTCTCGCCTCTTCTCCCATCTCCTTTGATTTCCCGCCACCCTCCCCCACTGATCCTTTCCCCACGCTTCTATTTGGTAAAAATAATTAAAGATGAATGGCAGGAAGTAAACAAACCCTCAGTTGCAACTTCTTTGGAAGTGCTTTATAAGGTATGACAGGAAAGTGAAGAAAAATAGTGGAGAGTGTTTGCTAAAAGAGTAGTTGGTCAGATTCATACCCTGCTGCTACATTACATTACACTGCAGGCACCAGCTTAGACCACTGAACCAGCCTGCGCCACATTTGGCTCTTTTCCATATTCCATTTGGCCCACTTGGAACTGAAACCTGAAATTTTGGACCCACACCTGTACTAAACAGGAACCAAAACTCCAAATGGAACCGGTTTATTAAGCTCATAAAGAAATGATCAAGATAGTTTATGTTATGTTACCATCTTTCTTTACTTGGAATTAGTACAAGTTAACAGATTTAATTAGCTACAGTGCAATAGCTGTTTAATGTGTATCTCTCTGGTAGAAGTATATTGTTATGACATTATCCATACCTACTGTAGACTATATTGTTTTTCTTTTACTATATGTATGTATATATACATTTGCATCTCCAAAAAAATTATATAGTGGATGAGTTCCTTTTTTTCTATAATTGAAATAAAAAAAGTGACACTCATATATATATTCTAGATTCATTATACAAAGTAAAATATTTCAAGCCTTTTTTTCATCAATCTTTATGATTATGGCTTACAGCTCATGGAAATGAAAACACACTACAGTGGATATAAAAATTCTACACATCCCTGTCAAAATGCCAGGTGTTTGTTACATATTGAGACAAAGATATATCATGTCAGAACCTTTTCTACCTTTAATGTTATTGATAACGTGAACAATTCAATTGAAAAACAAACAGAAATCTTTGAGGGAAAAGAAAAAACTCCCAATAACCTGGTTACGTAACTGTGCACATCCTTATTCTAATATCTTGACGTGGCAATATTTGCCCACTCTTCTTTGCAAAAGCGCTCCAAATCTGTCAGATTGTGAGGACATCTCCTGTGCACAGCCCTCTTCAGATCACCCCACAGATTGGATTTAGGCCTGGGCTCTGGCTGGGCCATTACGAAACGTTAATCTTCTTCTGGTGAAGCCATGCTTTTGTGGATTTGGATGTGTGTTTTGGGTCGTTGTTGTGCTGAAATGTGAACTTCATCTTCAGCTTTCTAACGGATGCCTGAAGGTTTTGTGACAAAATTGCCAGGTATTTGGGACTGTTAATTCCCTCCACCCTGACTAAGGCCCCAGTTCCACCTGAAGAAAAACAGCCCCAAAGCATGATACTGCCACCACCATGCTTCACTGTGGTTATGGTGTTCTTTGGGTGATGTGCAGTGTTGTTTTTGTGCCAAACCTACCTTGTGTAATGCTTTGGGAGACATGATGTTTGTTTTTGCAAACTTCAGCCGGGCTTGGATGTTTTTCTTTGTAAGAAAAGGCTACCGTCTTGCCACCCTACCCCATAGCCCATTCATATAGAGAGTACGGGAGACTGTTGTCACCGGTAACATACAGCCAGTACTTGCCAGAAATTCTTGCAGCTCCTTTAATGTTGCTGTACGCCTCTTGGAAGCCTCCCTGACCAGTTTTATTCTCGTCGTTTCATAAATTTTAGAGGGACGTCCAGTTCTTGGTAATGTCTCGGTTGTGCCATATTTTCTCCACTTGATGATGACCGTCTTCACTGTGTTCCATGGTATATCTAATGCTTTGGCACATATTTTGTACCCTTCTCTTGACTGATATCTTTCAACAATGAGATTCCTCTTATGCTTTGGAAGCTCTCTGCGTATCATGGCTTTTGCTCTGAGATGCAACTAAGAAAATGTCAGGAAAATCCTACAAGAACAGCTGAACTTTATTTGTGATTAATCAGAGTCACTTTAAATGATGGCAGGTGTGTAATGACTTCTATTTAACATGAGTTTGAATGTGACTGGTTAATTCTGAACACAGCCACATCCTCAGTAATAAGAGGGTGTGCACAATAATGCAACCAGATTATTGTAAGGTTTTCGTTTTTCATTTTTTCTCTTAAAACATTTTAGTGTGTTTTTCAATTGAATTGTTCACATTATATGTCATTTTTCACATTATAGGTAAAGTGGTAAAAGTACTGACATGATTTATCTTTGTCTCATTCTTTTACATCACTAAACCTGGCTTTTTTAAAAGGATGTGTAGACTTTTTATATCCACTGTATATTTACCGATCACCCATAATATTATGTCCACTAACAGGTGAAGTGTATATCACTGATAATCTTGTTATCATGGCACCTGTCAGTGGGTGGGATATATTAGCAAGTGAACATTCTGTCCTCAAAGTGGATGTGTTAGAAGCAGGAAAAATGGGCAAGTGTAAGGATCTGATCGACGTTGACAAGGGCGAAATTGCCTCTCCAAAACTGCAGCTCTTGTGTGGCATTCCCAGTCTGCAATGGTCAGTACTGTGCAATCTGAGCATTAACAATTGCAATATGAGTGTACGTTTCATTGGAAGTGAATGTGCCTAGCTAAAGAGAACAACAGAAACATCTCTGTTTAGATTATCTCTCTCTAGGTTGCGCTGTGATAATCACATGAATGTTTAAATTGACCATTTGGCATGGGCGTTACTGTCTTGGAAACCTGATCTTTGCTAGGCAAACATGCCCTTCAATGTATATATAATTCTGTAACCAAAATAACAGTGAGAAGAGAAGAGATTGAGCCTGTAACACCATGCTCTAATTGTTAAATGCTGCAATAAATAATTGAATTACTCTCTCCCTTGACAACCCAGGTACACAAATAATTATAACAACCACTATATGAAACAGCTGATTTCTAACAGTACCCATCAAATGTGGTCCAAGGAAGGAAAGGCAGTGAACCGACAACAGGGTCATGGTTTTCCCACTTATCCTCTTTCACGGGATTCAGCATGTTCACTGCTGTGTAATTAAACACGTGAACCCTTTGAACACTATATGTTTTTAGGATATTTTCACTACTTTGATATTTCTGTAATATCATCAAGTGTTATATGGCTTAAACTTTAGCACACTCTCAGCTACACTTAGAAAGACATCACAACAGCTTTCATAGACAATGAAATTACAGTTATATGTGTAAACATTAATAAATTATTTCAGATCTATTTCATGTTTTGTTTCCAGCATAGATTTTGTTGATGCCAATACTAACTTTACAAATTGAAGGTCAAACATGATTAAAAAAATCATCCAAGGGCCACAAAAAGACAGGGTGCGGACAAAAAGACAGGGTGGGGACAAAAAGACAGGGTGGGGACAAAAAGACGGGGTGGGGACAAAAAGATGGGGTGGGGACAAAAAGACGGGGTGGTGACAAAAAGACGGATGCCACCAGTTGCCCATGCCTGATCAGTTGGATGTGCTTGACAAACAGGTGCCGATTCATAGAGGCCCTACCACGAAACATACAGGACTTACAGGATCTGCTGCTAATGTCTTGGTGCCAGATACCACAACACACCTTCAGAGGTCTAGTGGAGTCCATGCCTCCATGGGTCATGGCAAAAGTGGGACCTACACAATATTAGGCAGGTGATCATAATGTTATGGCTGATCAGTCTATACCAAGTTAGATATTATATATAACAGGTATGCATATTTGATATGCCCAGGACATAAATGTTTCTTTTGTTCTGCTCTTAGGAAATGACATCTAGGAACAAAGTCAGTGGTACAGTAGAAATTGTATTTTTGCACCCATAGATTACAATATCCAAAACATATACTTCAAACTGCAATCTGGCCTCTTATTAACAAAATGTGTTACATATTTCTTTGTGATTTTTCTCTCTCCTACAGATATCCAGCTACACCAGCACCACTGCACACCTTGACCAACAAAAGCACTTTCATGACAGACCTAGACTGATCTCTTAGCGCTATTTGTCTCCATGGTCCTTGGAGCAGGTGATTTAGATCTGTCCTGTGTTTGACCAATTTGGGCTTTCAATGACACATTAACTGACACCAAATGACAACAGGATGAATTCTGGCCTGCATAAAACTTTATCTGAACTGTTTGTGGAAACATATATTTTGTGGACAGAGCAACCGTGCTATCAGTAATTATTGTCATATACAACAAATGTTCAGTATAACCATAAATCAGTGCAATTACATTCACTATCAACAAATCCACAGTGCTACTGGTCCTTAACATTTTGCTATTTTGTTTTGCCTTAATGGTACCATATTATGTGGGTCCTCAATGTAATTGATTGAAAATGAAAAATCCCCCATTACGAATAAAACGTACAGCTAATGGTAAAGTTCAACTTGGGGTTCAGGTTTGGTGAAACGGTACTGGTGTTTGGGTTAGGAATAAGGAAAAGGTTAGGATTAGGTTGGAGTAAAGGTGAGGCATCACAGAGCTAAGATGAAGGTTAAGGGTAAGGTTACAAAACAGAAAACACCTGTCAAAACAACACAATTCCAAACATTTCTCGCCTCATGCCAGAATCTCGCAATCATCTGACTGAAGGTCTGTTGCAAAAATGCCTGTTTGCCATCCGTGACCACAATGCCCATAACTGCCCCTGACAGACGGTTTCCAATGGTAGGAAAATGGCACCTCTCATATGTTGACAATGAACATAAATACGAGTCATTAAGGACCAATAGCACTGGGATATGTTGATGTTGAACGTAATAGCGCTGCTGATGTGTTCATACTGAAAGTAATCACGTTTTCCAGAGAGAGTGGATATTGTCAGGAATCATTCCTGATATTCACTGCATTCCGCATAATTATTCAGAACACAGGATGTCAGGGATGATTTCTGAGAGAATCTGCCCATGTCCACAAAATGTCTGTTTTAATAAAGATAAACTTTTTTTGGTGTCAGTTGTTTCCATTTGGTGTCAGTTGTTGATGTGCGAGTGAAGCTAATTGGTCAAACACATTTAAGATGTAATGGACTACTGCATGCTGTTTCTACAGTATCTCGAGAAGACTCGAGAAGTAATGGTGTAGCAGAACATCTTGTTGTAGCCTCAGCACCCCCTGATGACCTACATGAATACAACTCATAGGCTCCTCAGACAAGCATATACTGTAATGATAATATTGTATTTTGTCTTATTCCTCATAACTGTAATAGCTTTCCTCATTAAAATGCGTTTGTAACAACCGAGAAGACGTTACCTGAGTCTGAGCATGCCCCAACTCATTGTTGTCATCATTAAAAGACAAACAATGTAGGCCTACAATTGGTATGTGCCATCTTGTTATGCTTTTCTTGTCACAAAGAAAGATACACATGATGTAACCACCAAAGTGAAGCTAGTGCAACACTTAAGGTTGTTAACTTGTACATATTACACCATCGAGCCCCATTTGACCATTGAGACCATTCCATAATCATCCTTGACCATCAATTTCTATGCTTGATTAAGCGGTTTCTGCTGAAGTGATTGTCTCCTTGCATGATACTCTACAGTATACAGCGGTCTCCTTTACACCGTTCAATCTGCACTGCTGCACATGAATTAAAAATAGTCCACCAGTATCTTTGCTTCATATTCAAAATCCTTGTCATAAAGCACCACAACAAAACCTACATCGATTGCTGTGGTGAAATCACTAGCATTTCACAAGCAAATTAAATGTAGCCCTCTAGAACGTCGACAGCAGTAGGAATACAAATAACAACAACAACAAGAAAACAATGTGTCACAGCATGGTTTAAATCGGGCAATGGTTAAAAGCCTAATATCTTCTTTTACACTTTTCATCCCAGTCCCAACCACAGCTAATTCTTAAAGGGAAAGCATTTACTGTTTACTGTACAGTATGTTTCTGTGACCACATTTCTTTGCTACTGTGTAAATATTGCAATGCAGAATTTTGACTAAGCCCATGGAAAGCAACATATTGTCTCTCTAGAAAACAGACTGACAGGCAGGGGACTACAGTGTATGTGTGTCGTTGTGCAGTGGACAAGCAGGGTGGACCCCAGAGGGGTAATTACGATCTGAAAAGGCTACATGAAATGTGTTACTTTGTTCCAGAATATTCCTGATCTGAGCACAGCAGTGGATCAAAATCAACAAGTACCCTGACTCTGATACTATCTTTTTGCAATTACAAAGTATCAAAATAGTTCATTTGTAAGACATTCTAAAGTTCATGCTTTCACTCAAAATGACTTATTTGCTCTGCCAAAATAAAAATAAATATAAGTGTCACTGTAAAAAGAAATGTATATCTTTCACATATTCTATATTTTGAGACAATTGCATAGATTGAGTCAGCTTATGATCCCATCAAAATGTTGTTGAATCAATACTTAAAACGTGTAGCCTCGGAAATGAATAGCTGACAGGATTGTGATTAATGTAAAACGATTAAAAACATAACTTTTTGTCCTTACCCGTGCAGGATGGCTCCAGAATCTCCTCGTTACCCTTCATCATTAGCCCACCTTGTAGACTGTTGTTATTCATGTGTACTTCAAACTACTTGGAGGTACAAAGGCTACATAGCTGACTAGGGTTTTCCACATCATGATCACCAATCAACTGCTTAGTGTTTTTACAACAACTTCAACTACTATCACAGGTTTCTGTATTCACTTCAAACGACAGTGGTATGTTCAAAACACTGTTTCTCATGATTACACTTTCAAATGTTGTGCAATAGAAAAGCATTTCTTCCCCTTTACTAATGCCACATATAGGAAAGTGCTGCAGGTGAGAACTTGACAAGTGTCGAGACAACTGTCTTATTGACAGGTTAAATGTTCGAGGTTTTGTCATGTACCTATTGTTCAACCTGTTTAATACGAAAGAAGCAGTCAGTGTCCCCTAATGAGCGTTTGGTCTTGATGGTTCCCAAAATTAGTAATCCCAAATATAATTAACTCATTTTAGGAATGTAATCCCTGATACATGCATACATTTCCGACCTGGTACCCCGTGGGAATCAAACCCACAAACTCCATCATTGCACATGCCATGCTCTATACCTGAGCTAGTTCATTTTGTTGGGAAATATTAGTAATAAAAGTAGACACCTTTTGCTGCAATAAATTAATGTTTAACTTGTTGTATTTCTTTTAGGACTAACAAACATTTATTAACAAGCTTCTTCTTCATCGTCTACTCTAAATGCAGAAAAAGGAGTACAGCAAGAAACCAACATGAGACATGGCAAGGATGAATATCTGTTACTCCACTCTCTATTACGTCTCTGTATCCTTGTTTGAGCACTGACATTTGAGGGACTGACATTATTTGTCAGTGCCTGGTTTTGATGTGATGCAACTTCTACTTCCTGATTATTTATCCAGCTGTGCTCACTTGGATATCCAAACGTGTATATTAAATTGTACCCTTTTCTTAATCTATGCATTTATACTACCTAATTTAAAACATCTGTAGACAGCTCTTTGGTGTTAATTTTCCTTCAGATTCACAGCTTGAACAATGGTCCTTCAACAGTGTTTTTGTATTCCAGTCAGTGTGACATCAACTCTAACTGGGAGTTGCATCCTCGTTAGGGAATTATGTTTCTTTGTTAACTGGGAGCCTTCACTGCACAAGGGGCTGAATATTTATGCAAGCAACATATTGTATATTTACTTTTCTCAAAAATATTTCCAAACATATTTCCAATGTACAGTATATAATAAGCATGATCTTCACCTTGGTCTCAGAGTCTCCTACATGCCTTCTGGCAAACACTAGCAATTGTTTGACATGAGTTTTTATCTTTATGCCAGTCTTACATAAAGGCCAATTTGGGAAACACAGATTCACTGCTGAACCATATTCTTTACATTCTCAACTTCACTGTGCTGCAGGGCAAATTTCGATGTTCCAATGTCCAACCCCTTGTTGTTGCATTTGAATAACCTTATTCCAGATAATATTGTTACAAAAGTTCCCTTTTCATCATTAAAATAGTTTTTGTTTTGAATTGTACAAACAAATTGTTGTGGGATCTCCCAGAGACAGATACATTTTACCCAGAATCACACAGATGTACTCCATATGAAAGAATAATGTGTCAAGACAAAAAGGGTAAATACAGGTGCTGTTCACATAATTAGAATATAATCAAAAAGTTGATTTAATTCAGTAATTCCATTCAAAAAGTGATACTTGTATAATGTATACAGTCATTCCACACAGACTGATATTTCAAGTGTTCGTTCCTTTAATTTTGATGATTATAACTGACAACTAATGAAAACCCCAAAATCAGTATCTCAGAAAATTAGAATATCGTGATAAGGTTCAATATTGAAGGCACCTGGTGCCATACTCTAATCAGATAATTAACTCAAAACACCTGCAAAGCTCTTTAAATCTTTAAATGGTGTCTCAGTCTCGTTCTGTAGGCTACACAATCATGGGGAAGACTGCTGACTTGACAGCTGTCCAAAAGACGACCATTGACACCTTGCAAATGAAGGGCAAGACACAAAAGGTCATTGCTAAAGAGGCCGGCTGTTCACAGAGCTCTGTGTCCAAGCACTTTAATAGCGAGGCGAAGGGAAGTAAAAGATGTGGTAGAAAAAAGTGTACAAGCAATAGGGATAACCGCACCCTGGAGAGGATTGTGAAACAAAACCCATTCAAAAATGTGGGGGAGATTCACAAAGAGTGGTCTGCAGCTGGAGTCAGTACTTCAAGAACCACCACGCACTGACGTATGCAAGACATGGGTTTCAGCTGAAGGCATTCCTTGTGTCAAGCCACCCGTCAGAAGCGTCTCGTCTGGGCGAAAGACGAAAAGGACTGGACTGCTGATGAAAAAGACTGGACTGTGGTCCAATGTTATGTTCTCTGATGAGAGTAAATTTTGCATTTCATTTGGAAATCAAGGTCCCTGAGTCTGGAGGAAGAGAGGAGAGGCACAGAATCCATGTTGCTTGAAGTCCAGTGTAAAGTTTCCACAGTCAGTGATGGTTTGGGGTGCCATGTAATCTGCTGGTGTCGGTCCACTGTGTTTCCTGAGGTCCAAGGTCAACGCAGACGTATACCAGGAAGTTTTAGAGCAATTCATTCTTCCTGCTGCTGACCAACTTTATGGAGATGCAGATTTCATTTTCCAACAGGACTTGGCACCTGCACACAGTGCCAAAGCTACCAGTACCTGGTTTAAGGACCATGGTGAGCAGTGCCACAGACTGATCGACTCCATGCCACACTGCATTGCTGCAGTAATTCAGGCAAAAGGGTCCCCAACTAAGTATTGAGTGCTGTACATGCTCATACTTTTCATGTTCATACTTTTCAGTTGGCCAACGTTTCTAAAAATCCTTTTTTTGTATTGGTCTTAAGTAATATTCACATTTTCTGAGATACACATTTTGGGGTTTTCACTAGTTGTCAGTTATACTCATCAAAATAAAAGTAATGAACACTTGAGATATATCAGTCTGTGTGGAATGACGGTATACATTATGCAAGTTTCACTTTTTGAATGGAATTACTGAAATAAATCCACTTTTGGAAGATATTCTAATTATATGACCAGCACCTGTACTTATGCAATCAATTACTTTTGTTTTATATCTGTAAATTGGAATAATTAGCATACTTTTTACACTTAAACATGGATTTGTTTTGTGTTGCACAATGGCAAAAAATAAGAATCAATGTTGTTACACAATGTATTATGTATGTCATGTCCTGGCTATGAGGATGCCCCTAGCCACCTCTGCACTGGTCTGGGAGCAATAGTCAGGACCTGCCAGAGAAAGATGCCTCTAGGCATTTCTGTATTTTTGGTGTCAGGTGTCCCCAATTAGAGGCAGCTGGCCTGTGTTGCCTCTATTTGGGGATTCTATTTAAGTTGCTGTATCCATGCTTGTGTTGTCGGTTACTGTTACTGTCGGTTACTCCTTTGACTCGGTTGGCCCTGTGTGCTTAATCTAATTAACCAAATCTAACAGAAGTATCTTCACATTTATATATATATTTTTCAAATTGAGTCGTTAGAAACGCTGGTAATCTATGACTTTGTCTATCACTGGAGAGTTGATTTCAAACTCCTTTAGTTGTCTATAAACATCTGGATGGTCATAGAATACACAAATACAAATCAGTCAAATGTTGATGACCTTTACAAGTCACAGATGGTTATAGAACAAATTAGCTTGATGCCTGAAAATATCAACCTCCACAAGAATAAATCAACATACCTCAGTAAAAGAGGCTTCTTTGGGATGTGATGGAACTGGCTATTCTGCAGCAAGTAGTATTTTTTTTAAGGCCTAGCTATTGGACCTAGCTTTGACCACAACTAGAGTGGCTAGATATTAACTCTAGTTATAGAGCATTTTTTAAGCTGATAGAAAGGTTAATTATATCGTAACCCATAAAAGCTCTGAAAAAAAGTGTTTCTTATCAACAAAGGTATGTGCATAATCTCCATGGACTTTACTTACCATCCTGGGGTTTGATTTGTTCTTCACTATCAACAGGGAGATTATACACATGCCTTTGTTAGCAAGAAATGTGTTTTGCAAAGACTTTATGGATATGGATATAATTAACCTTTCTGTCAGCTTTACAAATGTTCCACAACCACGTTAGCTGGAATAGCTACCGTTGTTTTGGTCAAAGCAACATGGACTGACATCTATGTGAAACAATTCTGTCACCTTGTAGAATACATGTCAAAGAGTTCAGGCTGTGCTGGATAAAAATATGTCAGACTCAGTATAAGATGGGCGTACCTAATAAACTGGCCACTGAAAACACAAACCCCCAGGAGATTTTCCAAGGTGAAAAAGGAGAAGCGTAAACTGTATGAATAATTGACAACTAGATAAATTGCCTTTCCTTTTCTCATAACAGAAGACACATTTGTTCCAATGATAAAATCAACCAGAGCTCAACATTCCCTTGAGAAAACCTTGATATCAGCATTATGGGGATAATCCTGCTACTTAGACTACACAAAGGAGAACAAGTGCAGCAAGTAAGAACAGTTGTCTGACTGACAGGTGTAAATGCTGTTGGACTCAACCTATTGTTCAACTTGTTTCATACAAAGAAAGCTATCAATGTCCGTTAATGGGAAATCAGTTGCTCCATTGATATGGAGATAGAGAAACTGGTGATAATCTAATGACCAATCCTTGTTGCTTCAGGCCCACTGGGTATTATTCTTGGCCTTGTTTCAGGAGTAGTTCTCATTAAAATAATGCCTAACATGCTTGGTGATTGTTCCCTCTTCCCTTCCAGTGAATCGTTGTTAAATTACCACATACTCTTATCCAAGTGATAGTCCCTTCAGACTTTAGATATCAAATTAGGGTGGAAAGGGACCACACAATTATGAAATACAATCACTTTTTAAATAATGTTTTTTGTCTTAACAAGTAAATTGTGTTTATGTAACAACAGCAAGTACTATTGTATTATACTATACATATTATACTATTGAACGTGACACTAGTCTTTTTCAAATGTTGTCTACTGGTAAAATTCCCAGCTCCATGCACATACAGTATGCTTCTCGGCGTGCCTCATTCCAAGTGTTTGTAGTATTGGTAAGCAATGTTTTGCTTGTAATTATATTTTTATTTATATATTCATATGAAGACCTACCAATTTTTTTTTTTACCAAACTTGGAGGGCATTATTGAGTGTATGTTTTTATAATTATTCATTTACGGCAGATAGCACGATTAACACAATGTTGCACAAGTTAATTTGTTGACAGGTTAATGGCTTGTCATATTATGAAATGTCAAGTTGTCTAGTGGATTTTGATATTTATTAAGCATGACCAATTAAAACAAAACAGTTGAGACAGCTTAATTATTTACAAATATAGTTTTATTCCTAAAAACTTCCATTTAACAATATGTAAAAGTATCAATAAGCATATATTTAAAAAATAATTACCTTAAGTCATCTAAAATGAGGCACATTGCAACATTAAGCATTCATAACTTGCAAAAATGCACTAAAATATCTGATAAGATAATATTGTTACAATGCATCAGTGAGTCACGCTTCATGTCTAGCAAGGGCCAGTTAACAATTTTATTTATATAGCACAATTCATACATAGAAGCAATTCAATGCGCTTTACAAAGAAAAAGAAAAATACGAAAATACAACAGAATAAAAACAAACACCAGAGTAAAAACATCAATAAAACAAGGGGGACTCTAACCACCTTAATAATGAAACAAGGGGGACCACGTCGTAATAAGAAAAAAGTGTGGTTAAGTTTAAGCTCACTGTGACCAGCCGTTATTGTAAAGATCCCAATAATGGCTGGAAACAAAGCAGAGGGAAGTGTTGTAAATTACTCTTTAGTGGCAAGCGTGTTAACTATTGGACCATAACGTAGGATTGCCATGATGGTCCTTATGTCAAGGGGTACATAGCAGAGTGGGATGACTTACTGCGAAACCAAATATGTATTTAACGTTAGACAGAAGATTGGTGATGTGGGTATACATTGCGTGTTCACTAATGTATTTGTAGGTGTCAACGTAACTCTGGCTGAGGCACCACGGTGGTGTTTTAATTATCAGATTTTACAGCAAGATGAGTCAATAAGCCAGCCAATGTAAGTGAATATGCATCCATCTTTTACTTCTCTGTCCTTGTACCCCAATAGTCACATCAGCTTGGACTCTAGTCCCAGTTGACTTAATAGAAACACAAACTTTTTAAGACAAAAATAACTCCACAGCCCCAACCGCTGTTATTCCATGAATTAATGCTTGAACTATTTCATTTCAGTTTAGGACTGAGCCTACCGTGTACATAGAGTAAAATGTACATACTATTAATAGGCTATGTGTTTGTCCCACCTAGCAGTTTAACGATTAATTATCTAACTGTAAGACTCTGTGGATAAGAGAATCTGCTAAATAACAAATGATCAAATCTAGCTGAGATCCAAAAAGGTATGTGGTGCTTTGACAAAATAATGCTTGCTGCAGAAACGGGCTGTTATCACACTTAAAAGAAAATCATAGGAGGACAGAATGTACCCATGTTTAAGACTGACAGCAGCACATTGATGTAGAGTACTATGGGTCAGTTGCCACATCAATATATTCCCTGTGCACTGGTTGCTACCACCACCCAATACTTTCTTTGTATGGCAGTGCACAGCTATTGTTTTGAGCTGAAGTGCTTTCTACAGGAAATCAGTGTCTACGATGTCGATGGTACTCTCTTTCACTGACACTGAGAATAGTCCAGTAGAACAATCAGTCAAACTTTTTCTTCATTAGCCAACATACATTTGTGATTAAAACCTGATGCGATAGGAATACATTTTATTGGCTTAGTCTGCCGGACAGTTATCTCCCACAAAATGGTCCCCATGTGACTACTTGTACGTCCAAGCATCTCTCACTGTGATTGAATGTTCTGGGACAGCTGAGTAATGTCAACACTGCATTGAATCAGACAGAACAATTAATTGATTGCTTAAAGAAAAGTTTACATTATAATAATATGATGACAGTTAGCTACTTTATTGAAGGAACATTCCACTGAGAGTGGCTTCTTCTATTGTATTATTAAATGGCAGACTGAGAGTAGAATGGCTGTAATAGAAGTGGTCATTTATACTGTTAAATCTACTGTCAAAATACTGCTCTATTTGGAGACGAAGCTCAGTGTTTGATCTGCTAAGATAGATGCAGTGCAAAAAAGCCTGGGGACAAGGTTAACTCAATACAAAAGTCATGAACAGGATGCAGTCTTATATTAATGACCATAAGTTAAGTACGTTTAATGGCTTATTACTATTTTGTCAAAATTTAGAAAATTATAACATTGCAAAAGGAGACTTTTGAGTAGAAAACAACTTTGCCAGCATCATAATATGAATGCTGTTGTTAGCTTGGAACATAGCTCAAAAATAGCTAACAGTACTATAATTAGCAAGCAAAAATTTGGCAGACTCCCCTCAAAATGTACCGGCAAATTATTATATTGCATCTGAAATTAACCTGGTGAAATCCCAAAAAAGATTATCAAAGATTTAGCTACTAATTATGTGCCTTTTTTGAAGATGGCATCATTTTGTGGACATCAACCCTAAAACAAATCAGGCAGATGCTATTTGCACCTAGGTGTCCATAGCCAACAATGATATGTGCAACCAGGTGTCCATAGCCAACAAAGATATTTGCAACCAGGTGTCCATAGCCAAAAATGATATTTGCAACCAGGTGTCCATAGACAACAATATTTGCAACTGGGGTGGAAATTGCACATGTATATATTGACACCCAGGTGTATATATTGGCAAACAATTTGTACCCACAATTTGTATTTGTATTTTGTAGTCATGTTTTGCATGATACACACAAGCCCTATATTCACACTTTGGCCATGGCCAGCTAGCAGAAAACATGCATATCTGTGCTGAGCCTTGGAATTATTAATATATGTCACAAGAACCTATGTTTAAAGTCAAATTCAGGTCATAAATGCAACTTTGATAATATGCATGTAAATTATCCATTACACAATGTCCCCATCTTGCTAACATCATTGGACAAATTTGTTACTTAGTACTGTCTAAAATCGAACCCTATATTTGGGGGTTAAAAACTGAATATAGCTATATGGCAACACAGCAGAGTATTTCGATTAACTGGAGGAGCTGTGAAAGTTTCACATTTGCAACAGCATGTTGAGCTGTAGCCAGTTAGAGCTTGCTAGCTAGCTAGAAAAATGATTGTATGCCTTCGTCATTGCTGGCTAATGTTTGCTAAATTACTTGGCTAACGCCTAACATTTGCTAAGTTTTTCTGGGCATATCGAACCATAAAAGTGTGCACATTGGATTATTTCGGTTTAATTATACAAACAGCAAGAAAACTTAACATTCTTGAAAAGGTTATATTTCGTGTTTAATATAGCCTACCTTTTTAAAATAAATCCTCCTTTGGCACCTGCAACCGGTGAGGCACGTAGCTATTAACTTTTGTATTTTTAAAACTTTATTATCATTAAACAAGAACAAGTACAGTACCACAAAATGCAGTAAAAACAATGCCCCATGTGAAGATCAAACTCAAACCAGAGATGATGTGACCGATGCCCTACCTACTACGCTAAGGAGTCAGTGCTGAGTGACCAGTAGCCTTTGACGTCCTTCTGACGTTGAGGCACGTAGCTATCGGTCACATATTGTACCGTTTATTTGGTTGGGTGTAAATCGCCGATTAGCTTCCGTGTGGCTATTCTCAACCAGGTGATAATAGACAGCATTTGAATTTGAATTAATTTTAATTCAGTGCTCCTTTTAAAACCTATTGCAGAAAGCTTTCAACATTTTGAAAAATAAAAAAAAAGCATGTAGGTGTCTAACGGGAACTAATGAAGCAGGTCAGAATAATCCATACTCTGTATTTCTCAGTCCATACTTTTCTGTATTTCCCAGTCTATAGTAGGAATGACCTCACAGGTCAACAGCACCATCCAGAAGAATGCAGACAACACTTTGCCTAACACCAGATTCTGACCCAACAACGTGCCACAAGACCTGACAATCTTGAAAAAGCATTCCAGATGAATGAGGCTTAGTAGAATAATGCTCATGTACATAGAGAAAAAGAAAATAACATTAGAGCAGCGACAGCAAAAGGATTTCAGAGCCAGATGAGTACTAGGCATGTTACTGGCTGCCTTTAAAGGGATGGTTAAGGACATAAGAAGGGCAGCTGTCACAAGATTCTTCAGATACACTATAAAGGTGGTCGTTGAGTGCAGGCACGTGCAGACACATACTGCAACCACATTCAAGATGAAAGACAGGAAAAACAACAGGAAGTAGAGAAGTGGTAAGGCTGTATTTGCATTGAAAGGAGCCAGTTGAGGTGGTCCCGGCATCTGGTAAGGATGCCCCCATGATGTCTTCCTAGGGATGTGTTCCTGGCACGTCCAGCTGGGAGGAGACCTCGAGGTAGGCCCAGGACTAGGTGAAGAGATTATATTTCTACACTGGCCTGGGAACGCCTCGGGATCCCCCAGTCAGAGCTGGCAAATGTAGTTCAGGTAGCAGATGAAGATGAGATTACATGAGTATTATATTAATTAATATACAGTGGTGCTCAAAAATGTGCATACGCTTGGAGAATTGGTAATATATGTACCATTTGTATTGAAAATATGAGTGAGCAGGCAAAACACGTCTTTTATTTCTAACGGGATTCGCATTCAACTGTAGGTCATAACAGAATGGCACCATCATAAAACAAAACATGGCAACAAAGGGGAAAAAATGAACTGACCCCTGTACAAAAGTCTGCATACCGTTAGTTCTTAATACTGTGTATTGCCCCCTTTAACTTCAATGACAGCGTGCAATCTTTTGTAATAGTTGTCTATGAGGCCCCAAATTCTTGCAGTTGGTATAGCTACACATTCATGTTGGCAAAATGCCTCCAGGTCATGAAAAGTCTTTGGTTATCTTGCATGAGCTATACGTCTGAGATCACCCCAGAGTGGCTCAATGATATGAGGCCAGGAGACTGCGATTGCCACTCCAGAACCTATTTCTGTTGTAACCACTGGAGGGTCAACTAGGCTTTGTGCCTAGTCCAAGATTGTCCCATGCGTATCTTTTGTGCAGAAGAATGCAAATTGTCTGCCGGTGTTTTCTGATAACATGCTGCATTCATCTTGCCATACATTTTCACAAGATTGCCCAGGCCTTGAGAGCTCATATGACCCCCAAACATCAGTGAGCCACCACCATGCTTCACAGTGGGATAGTATTCTGTTCACTCTAGGCCCTCTTCAAACATACCGCTTATGCTTTTGATCAGGGCGGTGGGTGATGTGGGTGATTTCTGTCATCATTATGATTACAAGGGAGCCAAACAACGATAATAAATGGCTTCATATGATCACTATCCTTAAATAAAATAAATTATCAGTCATATTTTAAAAATCAATGCCGACATTATTTCTGCCCGATTTCTATAAAAACAAAACACAAACTCATTCAGGGATTTTAAATGTTTTATTGCAATGGCACAATCGGGGCCATTGCACTTTTATTAATCCGACTTGACTTTTTACTGGTCTGGGGCCATCTGGCCATCGATATTGTGGAGTTTTGCTTATAGTATACAGTTTGGATATACATTTAGTTGTCCATGTGTGATACATCTTATAGTTATTTATGATTAAGACACATTTGGATTGGATTTGGATTGCTCATTCGTTGCATTGTTTTCCAAAATGTTCTAAATAATATTACATAAAATGTGTCAGATATTTGGCTGTTTAGATCAGCAGGCCAATTCAGATTCTTTTTTGCAGTGATTGGTGCTCTCTAAATTGATATCTCACTATAACAGGGTAGCTAACGGTCATGAATCACTCAGAGTGACAATTTATAAAAGCAGGTTATCTATATGGTTCACTCAATGTTTCCCAATTAATACCTTAACATTAATGGTGTGAAATTACTTCCCATTCATTTAACCCCCCTCATGTTCTCCCGGGCTGCTGTTATGGGGATATGTGTTCAGTCAAACACATCAATCACCCTATGGATTCTTATGGATAAAAATGCGTTCTGTATATAGCCTAGGCCCAGTCTATGCATATTAGAAATAGACCAAGCATTGGTTGCCAATTACTTTTTTTGCCAATACCCATAAATAGTATACTTGACCTTCAGAATGTTTTAATGGCCAGGGAACACAAATGTATCATGCACTACAGTGTGAGCAAGCATCACCTTGCGAACTGCATGGCATACAATATTCTTGCTCAGATGTATAGCATCATGCTTTGGGGATGTTTTTCTTCCGCTGGGTGGATGGAATTATGAACAGTTCCAAATACCAGACAATTTTGGCACAAAACCTTCAGAGAAAGTTCACCTTTCAGCACGACAACAACCCAAAGCACACATCCAAATCCACAAAAGCATGGCTTCATCAGAAGAAGATTGAAGTTTTGGAATGGCCCAGCCAGTGCCCAGACCTGAATCTAATGGAACAAATGTGGGGTGATCTGAAGAGGGCTGTGCACAGGAAATGTCCTCATAATCTGACAGATTTGGAGCGCTCTTGCAAAGAAGAGTGGGTAAATATTGCCATGTCAAGCTAACCAAAAAGACTGAGTGCTGTAATTAAATCAAAAGGTGCTTCAACAAAGTATTAGTTTAAGGTTGTGCACGCTTATGCAACCAGGTTGTTGTGAGGGTTTTTTCCCCTCCAAGATTTCAGTTTGTTTGTCAATTGAATTGTTCATGTTATAGGTCACATTAAAGGTGGACAATATTTGGACATCATTATTTTACATTGCTAAAACCATTTTAACAGGGGTGTGTGGACCACTGTACTTGTTAATTTGCTGTTCTGAATAAAAATCTTTCAATTGAGAAATATCACTATGAGGTTTGTTATTTAATATGAGAGATATAACTGCAATGAACTTTATTAGGACAGTTTTACCCATGGAAAATAAACCCTTATACATTTCCTTGAGACAGGGAAGTCGTTAGATATGATGACAACAATCTTAGCATTGTTTTTTTGAGGTTTATTTGTTTATATTAAAATGTTTGCTGATGTCTGTGAACCCCAGTCACCTAAAATAGTAGCAGCAAACTCCCAGCAGATCTCACTACGGCAGAAAGCCTCAGAATTATATTCTAGAATCTACAGGTTTGTTTGCCCTTGAATGGAACAGAGTGTATAATAAACTCAGGTATTTACTTGGACATTTGTGAGCACCACCTCTGTGTTTAACATACTGGTTTAAGTAAGCTTGAGCCAAAAGCTTAGGAATAATTAAAGTGTATTATTTTTGGATCCATTGTTGTACTTTGCAACACAAAATAGTATTGATATAGTTCAGTGGAAATGGACCCAATTTTGGCAAACTCATGCACAGGCCACTTGTTTATTATATATTTTAAATACAATTATTGTATCCATTTCAACATACTGAAATATATTTACATATATTTACATGTTTTTAAGAAACATGTTAAGGACAACAGAAGTGGTTTCAAAATAATGTTTTGCAGTGATTTTGTAGGCAAACATTTTAGACCCTTTCAAAGAGTTAACTTTAAACAGGAAATATATATATTATAATGTTAAGACTAAATTAGACCATGTCAATTTTAGTAGGGTGATTATTTGACTGTTGTTCCCCTTTAAGAATAAGCTGATTGATTAGGACATACAATAAAATTGTAATATACCTTATAGGGTCAACGCCCCCAGTGGAAAAATTTATGCAGCCCATTTTTAGATTAGATTCAACTTTATTTTCAGTGAACAAGTACAAATAGAGTACAACAAAATTCAGTTAGCATTTAACCAGAAGTGCAAATAGAAAAGGGCAGAAAATGTACAAGTATTAAGTATGTGTGTATTACAAGTGGAATATATAGGTGTGCAGTGAAGGCAAATGCTGTACAATTGGCTATATATGACTTCTCAGTGACTGTCATATATATCCCCTCATAAAAGAAAAGAAAATCTAAATTCTATTCAACTTATATTTCAAGTGAATGGTTAACAGCCACCTATTTTTGTAAACAATAAAAATCAAGAACAAACACGAAATGCAATGACAACAAAGGATAAATGAAATAACAACGAAGTCAACGAAAAGCCTTTATTAAAAGGCTGGTTGAGGATTCTGATTCACAATACATTTGATGGTATATTGCAAAGTTCAAGAAAAAGTGATAAAATAACAACAAAAACCCAGTGCCTAAAAAGCAGCTTGACTCGATACAAATACAACCACTGTGACAGTCTTTATTTCTAGCAAACTGCACTTTATAATGGCATTATGCACAGTACTTCATAATCCACTGAACTGGAATAAAATGGGCCTCAGATCCAGATTCGCCCCAAACCTGTAGAGGGCCTTGAAATTATATTGATTTGGATATATTTTTTAACCAATTTTCATGAGTGATGACATGAGATTTTTTTTGCAATAATACATATTTTGCCTGACTCAAGGCTGTTTGAGCAAGTTACGTTTAAGGCATTAAATTAATACCAGAATGGAGATCACACACCCTGTTTTCCAACATTTTCTATGTAGAATATGACTATCGCTGAAAACCGGATGCTCCTATATTTGAGGCCTCTGCACAGACTGAATGACAATACAATATATGACAGTATATCCAGTATAAGATCAAAACTCAATTCAACTTGTACTTGAAGTGAATGGTTTGCAAAATGTGCAGAATTAGTTACAGCTAACTAGCTAGCTGGGTACAGTAGTTACATTAGCAATATTACAGGAATTGTAGCTAGATAACAAACCCTAGTAAAACATTACATAGATATATTTATGCACATACATACCTAGCAAATTAACCAGGCTATTGACTCTATTTCTAACAGCTTGCTCCATGCAAGACACGGCACTTGGTCTTTGTCATTTCCAGCAGCCACCCCCCACACCCTATCCTGAGTAATTATGCCAACATTTTTATTTGGTACTAGAAAATCACTTCCCATTATATGAAACACAGCTAAAAGCTATTTGGTTTATTAAATGAAACTTAACACTGCCACAGGTTGCAGTTGACTGTCATGTCTTCATGTCGATATTAGGTCAAAAATGGAAAATAATCATCAGCTTTCTCTAGACTCTTGTAAGTCATTTTGAAGAATGAAGGCTATACAATGCTTGAAATTGCTAACAAACTGAAGATTTCATAGAAAGGTGTCAGTGATGTAGTGCAGGTTATACGCTGGTACACGCCGTGTACTCACTTTTCCAGATACTGCTACACCCTTACTTCCACCTATAGATCCATGGTTACTTTGTCGCTAGTGGGAAACATAGTAGTAATATGGATCATGGCGCATAATCGAATGGGAACTGTGGCCATTATTTTTCTGTTGAACCCGACATTTGCCATACAAAGCAGTTACCATGCAACTCTAGGCAAAACATAGTGGTGGGGTTTTCTTAAAAGTAGGGAAGAGAAGATGTTGGAGCTGTTGCCAGTCAGGATTTTAAATGTTCTTGGATTGTTCAGTTATTAACGACTGTAGTTCTGGTAAATGGCCTTGAATTGACAACATTTGTAAGAGGTGTAAAGATAACTAGGACTAGGAAACAGGGGTATTGGGCGCAGTGGATAAGAAACAGAATGTCGTTCTTAACAGCACACACACTTCACACTCAGTGGATTCATTTCTAGTTGTAAACAAGAAAGATCAAATAATAAAAACTCCACAGATTTTAGCTGAGTAGTCAAGGTTCAATGCCTTCATGTCCACCTGGCTTTAATAGGATGGTCCTAAAGGACTTACTGAGAAAGAAGTATATGAGAGGGTCCAGACAGAGGTTCATGGCTAAAATCCACAAGCTGATCTCTTTAGAGATCTCTAAGATGTTTTTTGTGCAGCTAGATATTAGAGTTACCTGAAGCCTGGTGTAGGGGATGCGTAAAGCATGGTAGGGGACAAAGCAAACCAAGAAAACCATCAGAACCAAAACCACCCGTACTTTGGTCTTATACATCCCCTTGTCATTTTTACTTCCAGATTTCCTGTGTGATTGAATGACCTTCCTTGCTATGCATATGTAGCAGAAAAAAATTAGAACACAACACGTAAGAAATATTATGTTATTGACTTGTATAACGCCTTCATGCAATTTTTGCCCTGCCTGACTCTTCATTTCCATGCATGATCCTTTAGTATTGTTTGTGAGATCCTGGTTGGTCAGGACCATAGTTGGAATGACCTCACAGGTCAACAGCACCATCCAGAAGATGGCAGACAACACTTTGCCAAACACCAAATTCTGACCCAACAATGTGCCACAAGGCCTGACGACCTTGATGAAGCGGTCCAGACTAATGAGGCTCAGTAGAATAATGCTCATGTACATACAGAGGTAAAAAATCACATCAGAATAGCGACAGCAAAAGGCTTTCAGAGTCAGAGGAGCACTAGGCATTTTATTGGCGGCCTTTAAAGGAAGGGTCAGGGTCATGAGAAGGTCAGCTGCCACAAGGTTCTTCAGATACACTAGAAAGGTAGTTGTTGAAGGCAGGCGCATGCAGACCCAGATTGCAACCAGATTCAGGATGAAAGCCAAGATAAAAATCAGGAAGTAGAGTATTGCTAAGGCTGTATATACAAAATTGTCTTTAAAGCCACAGTCCATTGGAGGAGAAGTTGTTGCCATTTTCCAGTTTTGACAAATCTGTAAATGAAGTGAGCACATTTTTTAAAACTACATTAAAAATGTATTATTGCAAGATATAGGAGTAATCCTTATGTTATAGACAGTCAACACACAATGGATTTTGGACAGTGATACATGTTTTGTTCTTTTTGCTCTGTATTCTTCTACTCTGGATTGAGAAATCATACATGAAAAATAGGGGGACTGTCACTGTAATTGGAGGGATTTTCCTCTGTACTAGAAAAAACATTCTGTAAATTGTGAAAAATAAATTATTTATTTTTAGTAATTTAGGTTTTTCTATCATGACGCAACATGTCCTTCAATGTATAGGAAAACAAAAAATAGACTATTAAAAACAAATATCAAACTGCAGTAAACTTTTTGGGCATTCAATGCTTTCTAAAACACCCTGATGAAAAGTTAGAGATTGATATGCAGAATAGATTATTTTGCTGAAAGAACATTGGGCCAAATTTACACTTATGCGGCAGCAGACCTGGAGAAAGTGAATTAGACTTTTGGACCACCCCAGACCAATGCCTTTATTACTGTAACTCCATATGACTTTAATTTTGATTAAGTTTACGGACTGGATTTTCTTTTACTCAGTATTAGACTTATTCAAATTTTTTTTTTACTAAAATGGCCTCATAGTTTTAAGTTTGGATATATATTTAGTTGTCCATATGTGTGAAACATTTCATAGCAATTTATGATTAAGACACATTAGTTGGATTGCACATTACATGCATTTTCTTCAAAAATTCTCAAAATAATATGAAATCAAATTTGTCTGTTTAAAAAAGCAGGCCAATTCAGATTCTTTTTTGCAGTGATTAGTGCTGAATCTCTAAGTTGAACTTGTTTTTTCAAGATACCATCTCATTATAACAAAATAATTGTCATGAATCAATCAGCACAGGCAGAAGTGTTTTGGTCCCACACGGAGACTGACCTACCGATTTATTAAAGGGTTCAGGCTGGAATCAAGGTCAGGCAGCCAAATGGTCGAAACACAGTAGTCCAATACAGGCAGGCGAAGGTACCAAAACACTAGTCAGATGGGTAGTCAAGAAGGCAGGCTGGTAGACAAAACTGTGGGTGGGTGATAAACGTAGGCGATTCAGCTTGACAAAAAAATTATCTGATGCATTGATATGCAAAGCAACTCATGCATGTTTATTTTCAGAATGTGTGTGGTTGTATTCCTTTCATTTTTATCATGTGTTGGCAGTAAATCTATCCTAAAGGTAACCAAAGCAGGTGAAATGTTTGCCTGAATTGGAAAGGTTACCCTGCTACTGTTATGTAACACATGACAGTGAAATGTACTCCGGGATTTTACATACGTTTTTAGCAAACTATAGGTTATTTTGACCATATAGGATACAAAATATGTAATTAATAATTCAAGACTATTTTAGAAAGAATACAGCCTAGTTCCAAATAACAATAAAAATGCTCACACCAACCAGAATTTCTACCAATACCATATACACAGTCATTTTATTAGGTAATTCTGAATTATGAAATTTTCATTTAGAAGCACAATGACTGCAAAAATTTACATTAGAAGAAACTGTATTTTCTGACTGTAATCTGCTACAACACCTTAATTGTATTTATAAAAAATACATTTCACAATTATGTCTCGGGAAGTAAACCACCAAGTTTTAACACGCACATTTTGACAACATTGCTTTTTGAAGCGCTCCAAACATCACACACATTTTAATCTTTATAGTAACTTTATAGCTAATTATTGTAAGATATAGCCACTGCTCTTATCTATAGCGAATTACATTAGTGAGTGGATACATTTTTGTTCTGGTCCCATGTGGGAATCAAACACAGAACCATGGCATTACAAGTGCCAAGCTTCTAAATACAGGAAGTGAGCTTGCTTACGCTTATGGTCGCCACTCACCAGCATGGAAGTTGTCTATCGCTGAGGAGGTGTTATTATAAATAAATAAAGTTAAAAAGATAAGAAAACGTACCTGTTAATTTTCTGACAATTGTCCTGAATAACAATCTTTGAAAGGAGAAATATCACTATGAAGTCTGTTGTTCAATGTAAGAGATATAACTGCTGTGTATTGGGAAATGTTTACCCACTGAAATAACACCTTATACATTTCAGTGAGACAGGGAAGTGGTTAGATGAGACTATACTGTGGTTGTTAAGGTTTCTTTTTGTATTTAGAATGGGTAAAACTTTACAATTAGATTACATTAACTATCATTAACGAATGCAGTAGTTAACATGAACGAATCATGATCAAAGACATAAACATACGGTTAATAATGATAACCCTTACTTTAGATTACAGTGTGTGTCTTTTGACACAGGAGAAAACACACAGTTTGTACTGTAATTTGCTTATGTTAACAGATGCCATCAATTCATGTATCCATTTGTCAGCATGAACAATAGCCTAAGTAATATAAACTATTTATAAGATAATCAAATGTTTTAATACATTATCAAAGTAGACTGGAGAATGATAGTGTAACATCATTCATTTATGTTATCTAATAGTGAAGTATCAGTTCTAAATGGTTAATAGCTACCAATGAGTCATTAGATTGTCATTGTTAAAGTATGACAATTCATCACATACAAAATAAGTACCTAATTGTGAGTTCTCTGTTATTAATGTTTTAATCCAGCTCAATGGTTACTCAGCGGGCCAAAAAAGTATGATCTATTGATTTGTTTTTAGTTGGAATACTATGAATGCACATAATCTTCCCTTCAGAACTGAAAGTGTAGGCTAGATTAGATTAAATTCAAATGTATCACTGCACAGTACAAGTACAATACAACAAAATGCAATTAGCATCTAACCTGAAGTGAAAATAGAGGGCAGAAAATGTACAAGTCTTTCAACATATTAAGTATATTACAAGTGGAATGTGCAGATGTGCTATGAAGGCAAATGCAATGTAAACAGCAATACTAAATGTGCAATTAAGGGAAATAGAGGAGAGCAGAACGTTTAGGTATAAAGTATTAGGTCGAGTAGTGTATGTTACAAGTGGGATAATAGTTTTTGGGTACAAATGGCAATTTCTAAATGGCATTCCAGCTGTGCATATGAGGCAAAGAGAGGAGTAATGTAGTACGGTACCATGTGCAACTAGGATGCGGAGGTAGCAGCACTGAGGTCCGCGAGGTAGGCGTGTGTGTAACAACTGTAACAACTGAAAAACGTCCATCAGGCTTTGCAAGGCTGTATCAGAGTAGTACAAGGGAGTAGTGTAACAAGGACCTGAGAGGCGGGGGGGGATGGTAAGTGATGGGTCACAGAATTCAGCAGGGTTACAGTGAATGTAAAGAAACTGTTCCTGAACCCGCTGGTGTGGGACCGTAGAGCCCTATATCGCCTGCCTCATGGTAGGAGGGCAAACAGTTTGTGACATGGATGTGAAGAGTCCTTGATGATCACACGCACCCTGCGCAGACTCCGCTTGCACTGGAGGTCTGCGATGGCAGGAAGCTGGGCACCAATGATGTGCTGGGCAGTTTTCACCACACATTGGCAATACACTAGCTGTAAACCACACTGTGACCCAGTGAGTTCAGCTTTAATGTGTGGCTCTTTGTTGTCCCTTTCGAAGCGCGCATCGAATCTGTTTAACTTGTTGGTGAAGGAGACATCGCAGGCTGTGGTGGTAGGGTTCTTTGTAGAAGTGCTTCTCAATCCGCAGTGTTTTGCCATTTGATACCCATTTTCAGGTTACCGTGGATGAGAAGGCTCGACAGAGAATTTGTATTAAAAAAAAAAGAACTCACAATAACTTGGTTGCATAAGTGTGCACACATATAAACTAATACTTGAATCACCTTTTGATTTTATTAGAGCAATCAGTCTTTTTGAGTAGGAGTTTATTAACATGGCACATCTTACATCTATATCTGCCCACGGTTCATTGCAAAAGCTCTCCAAATTTGTCAGATTGCGAGGACATCTGTGCACAGCCCTCTACAGATCACCCCACAGATGTTTAATTGGCTTCAGGTCTGGGCTCTGGCTGGGCCATTCCAAAATGTTAATCTTCTTCTGGTGAAGCCATGCTTTTGTGAATTGGATGTGTGCTTTGGATTGAGATGAGAAAGAAGGGTAACGAGAGCACAGGTTTTTGGATCGTATTCAGTCGCAACGCAACCATTTCCCTTTGATACCTATGGGCCAACTGTAGGTAGTGTCCTTCAATATACAGTATGTAATTGAACAATACATAACCCCAAATGTGACCATATATTTTGTGTGTGTCACACCTATTTGAAGACGTAAGTAGCCAGCCTACCTTATTATTAATAGTGACCCGACTGTAATCATATTAACAAATTTGATTATCTTATGAATAATGCATATTACATTACCTATTTTTCATTCAAACAATGAGTTACATGAATGCATGTCCTGAATAAAGATAAGAAATTACAGTAAAATGTGTGAGTTCCTGCAAAAAATTACATGAGTTTATGTCCTGTGTGAACATGAACAAATTACATTACAGACTGTTAGTTAATGCATTTATATCATGAATACATTTCTAAATGGTGGGTGTTTAGAGAAACAAGCCTCAAGCCTGTGACAGTCACATGGGCAACTCCTAGCAGGAGGCATGGACAGGACGTGTGGGGCCCATCAGCATCAGGCAACATGTCCTATCTATACACCTCTGCTCAGAGTTAGTTAGTACATCTGTGTTGTGTTAAGTTTCTCAAGCCTACTTTCTCTCACTACTTAATGATAGTTCATGTACCCTTATCAGAAGTGTTACCTTAGACTGTTCAACACAAATATATGCCTATTTCTGGGAAACCCCCAGTCACGTAAAGGAGTAGCAGTAAATTACCAACATATCTCAGTACTACAGAAAGTCACAGCCTTTTATTATAGAATCTACAGAGTTGTTTGAATGGTACAGAGTGTATCATAAACTTGGGCATTTACTTAAAAATTAGTGAGCACCACCTTTGTGTCTAACCTATTGGTTTTATTTAGCCTGAGGCTAAAGCTGAGCTGATCAATCATTATTACATTCTGTCTTTTATTTTAATTCCTTTGCCTCATCGATCTATGCAAGGGGTCCTGACCTTTCAAAAACGTATTGCAGAAATCTTTCAAAATTTTGAGAAGCAAAAACCCGGATGCAAACAGGTGTCTAAAGGCAACTAATGAAGCTGATCAGAACAATCCATACCTCTCTGTATTTCCCAGTGTCGTTCTTGAGAGCACACATGCATCACACCCAGTGGATTAGAAGTTCAAATAAAAAAAACTCCACAGAATTTATCCAAAAGACATTTTAGCTGAGGAGTCAGGATTTACTGCCTTCATGGTGGTCTGGCTTCAATAGGATGGTCCTGAAGGACTTACAGAGGAAGAAGTAGATAAGAGGGTCCAGACAGAGGTTAATGGATGATATCCACAAAGTGATCTTTTTAAAGATCTCTAAGATGGTCTTTGTGCAGCTAGATATTGGAGCTACCTGAAGCCTAGTGTAGGGAATGCGTATGGCATGATAGGGGACAAAGCAAACCAGGAAAACCGCCAGAACCAAAAACACCTGTACTTTGGTCTTATACATCCCCTTTACATTTTTACTTCCAGATTTCTTGTATGATTGAAGGACCTTTCTTGTTATGCATATGTAGCAGAAACAAATAAGTACACAACATATCCAAAATATTGCATTATTTACTTTTACCAAAGCTTTGTGCAATTTTTGCCCTGTCTGACTCTTCATTTCCA
Organism: Esox niger; assembly: GCA_016801105.1. Taxonomy (NCBI): domain Eukaryota; kingdom Metazoa; phylum Chordata; class Actinopteri; order Esociformes; family Esocidae; genus Esox; species Esox niger. The sequence continues at coordinate 16,267 of JACXGJ010002136.1, read as the reverse complement.
TGCATAATCCTTTAGTATTGTTTGTGAGATCCTGGTTAGTCAGGACCATAGTTGGAATAACCTCAAAAGTCAACAAAACCATCCAGAAGAAGACAGAAATCACTTGGCCGAAAACCAGATTCTGACCCAACAACATGCCACAAGGTCTGACGATCTTGAAGAAGCGGTCCAGACTAATGAGGACCAGCAGAATAATGCTCATGTACATACAGAGGTAGAAAATGACATCAGAGCAGCGACAGCAAAAGGCTTTCAGAGCCAGAGGAGCACTAGGCATGTTGTTGGCTGCCTTTAAAGGGATGGTCAGGGTCATGAGAAGATCAGCCACCACAAGGTTCTTCAGATACACTATAAAGTTTGTCCTTGAGTGCAGGCGCATGCAGACCCAGATTGTAACCACATTCAGGATGAAAGCCAGGATAAACAACAGGAAGTACAGAACTGATAAGGCTGTATCTACAGAATTGTCTTTAAAACCACAGCCCCTTGGAGGAGAAGTTGTAGCCATTTTCCAGTTTTGATGAATCTGTAAATAAAGTTACATAAATGTAAAACATAATTAAGAATAATAAATTGCAAGTTATAGGCGCAATCCATATGTTATAGACAGTCAAAACACAATGGTTTTTGGATAGTGATACATTTTTTCTTTTTGCTCTATATTCCAGTACTTCGGATTTTGAAATAATACATAGCGTATAGGGGTACTGTCACTGAGATTTCTTTCTCTGTATCGGAAAAAAACATTTGTTTATTTTGATTAATAAAGTGTTTAAAAAAAAGAATTATTTACTTTGTCTAGCATCAAATTAATCGATATATCCTTAGGTACACAGGAAAACACAAAGCTATTAAAAACAATGACAAAATAGCAACATGCAGTGGATTATGCTGGTTGAAAACAAAAGTTTTTGGGGCATTTGACGCTTTATAAAAGACACTGGTGATAAGGGGAGATTTTTTTGCTGAAAGAACATTAGGCCAGATTCACAGCCGACCTGAAGGAAGTGGGTAAGACCTCAGGACCATTCCTGACCAATGCCTTTATTATTGTAAGTCCATCTGAATTTTGATTCAGTTCATGATTTGACTGGATTTTCTATTACTCAGCATAATATTTACTTGAAATATTTGAGCTCCAAATGCCTTATGGTTTTAAGCTGAAGTGGTGGGGAATGTTATCCTGCACACAGGAAGTGATGCATTTGATACGCTAAGAACGTACTTGTGTCCTTGAGAAGAATGTTCTTGCCAAGCGTCCTTGCAAGAATGGTCTTGCAAGTTCACGAGGACTGAGAACGCGCCTATCTGGATTGAACTTGGCTATTGCGCAATACCCCTCCACTATATGAGGCCTGTAACCTCCTCAGTAGTCCCTGAACATTAGGTAGCTAGTTCAAAAGCCAGCATCCATGATGGTATGGGGGTGCATTAATGCACATGGCATGGATGACTTGCACATCTGTGAAGGCACCATTAATGCTGAACAATATATATAGGTTTTGGAACAACATATGTTGCTATCCAGTTGTCTTTTTCCAGGGAAGGCCTTGCTTATTTTAGCAAGAAAATGCTAAACCACATTCTGTACGTATTACAGCAAGGCTCTCTAATAGAAGAGTCTGTGTGCTGTATTGGTCTGCCTGCAGTCCAGACCCATTGAAAACATTTATTATGAAACAAATAACATAACAAAGGACAAAGGAAACCCTGAACTGTTGAGCAGCAGCAATCCTGTACCAAGCAAGGATGGGAAAACCTTTAACTTTCAAAACTACAGCAATTGGTTTCCTCAGTTGTCAAACAATTACAGAGAGTATTGTTAAAAGTGGTGATGCAAAACAGTGGTGAACAACGTGTTGCTAGTATCAAATTCAAATTGGGCATGTATTTTTCCAGAAATAATGCAATTTCTCAGTTTCAACATTTAATATGTTGTCTTTGTACTACTTTCAAATGAATACATGTATAAATGATTTGCACATCATTGCATTCTGTTTTTATTTGCATTTTATGCTGTGTCCCAATTTTTGGGGGGACCGGGTTGTAAATAAAATGGAAAAAACTAAATAAGTTAAGAAAACATACCTGTTAATTTGCTGACAGATGTTCTCAATAACAATCTTTGAATGGAAAAATATCACTGTGAAGTCTGTTCATCAATGTAAAAGATGAAACTGCAACTAATGAGAACATTTTTACCCATGGAAAATAACCTCTTATACATATCTATGAGGCATGGAAGTGGTTAGATGAGACTTAGCAGGGGTGTTGAGGTTTATTTTATATTTAGAATGCTTAGCAAATTCTAATGACCTTTTCTGTGAAAACCCCAGTCACAAGTTTCCAACAGTACTACAGGAAGCCCCAGAATTTAATTCTAGAATCTACAGAGTTGTTTGGCCTTGAATGAAACAGACTGTGTTTAACCTACTGGTTTTAGTTAGGCTGAGCCAAAAGCTGAGTTGATCAATCATTATCAAATTTTCTCACTTTTTAAAATCCCTTTGCCTCATCGATCAATACCAGGCGTCCTGCTATTATCCAAATAAAATAGGTTTTTGATTTAAAAAATGGCACTGTCAGTAAATCACCTAATAGATAAGCACTTTTAAAGCGCTGACTCATATTGAGTACAAGATATTCCTCAAGGCAGATGAACAGCCAAAGGCACCTTTCATTTTTCTTACTTTCCTTTCCAACCTGCAGAATGATTATGGCAGAGCCTGTTAGTAAAATGAGACACACCCCATTGGCTTTTGTTTTTGTTTTCATTGTGAATTCATCAGGTTGTGTGATCTTATGAAAATGAGACACAAGCCTTTTACTTTTGTTATTGTTGCTATTGGTGACATCATCATGACATGTGCTGTAGTTTCAAAGAAGGATGTCAAAATAGGATAGGGAAAATGTTGACACCCGTGTTTGGGTTATCTGGTCGTCTGCATCAGATCTACTTTCAACCTTTTGCTTTTTAAATTATTGCCATTGCTTCATTATCACGACATATGAGCAGTGCATTGAGTCGGCAAAATACTATGGAGAAAATGTTGACACCCCTGAGAGAGAATGCTATCAGACTGCTTATGGTTTATTTTTAAAAGGTTGAATTTTTTAAAGAACATTTATCATGCAATATATGGATAAATATTTGCACATTGCATTCTGTTTTTATTAGCATTTTACGCTGTGTCCCAATTTTGGTTGTAATGAAATAAAGGAAAAAATATAAGAAAACATACCTGTTGATTTGCTGACAGTTGTTCTGAATAACAATCTTTGAATGAAAAATGTCAATTTTTCCGAAGCCACTTCCTGCAATATCTTTCATATTACTAAAGCACTGCAAGCTACTGGCTTCCAACACTCTCAATGATAGTCTCTGTTGATTCAGTCTGTCCGGGCTGGGCTACAGCATGGCCTTTCAATCTGACCTTTATTCATTTTGTATAATATTTATCCATTTGGCAGATTATGGACATGCTGTTTACTCTCTTGCCTGTGCTCTGTCTGTGTGACTTTTTTGATTGTGTGTGCGTCTTTGTCATTTAAATCGGATACAGTTTTGATTAAAAAAAGTTGTCCCTCTGTTCTTGGTTTAGCTTGAGAGGACAAATAAGGAACTTCAGTCACTTACAGGTTTGTTTTTTACCACAAAAAACACCTGTGGCCACTACGAGTGGAATCTTATCAACACAACTTCAAGGGCTGCATTGTTACGTCAGACTGGTGCCTAGCTTGTTTACTCTGATCACCACTCTACACCACTTGGGTGAGTGCATTTGGATGTGACAATTTACAACACCATTCAAGGGCTGAGGGTGTAGGGCTTGGGGATTGTCTACATTGAAATTTGGGTATAAGGTGTGACTAATAGCTCTTTCAAGCGCCTGTGTGATTGTTGCCAGGTAACTAGGCTTAACAAAGGGCTAAATGTCATTGACAACCTAACTTCCAAACCTGCTCATTTTACTCTACATAATGTTTTCATGGTCAACAGAGTTGTTCGTGTATTGCTGAAAATGTGACAAACTGCAGCAGAGCACCACTATCGTATGCGTTCATCATAAACTGATTACTTGTCAGGAATGTTTTGGGATTTTTTTGACCAAATTTTTTAAGTTATTAGACCATACACATAATAGAGAGCCGTAGCCTGTAACTGGACCTCATGTACAATCTTTAAAACTTCTTCAGTCCCATGCTTAAAAAAAATCAACAATACAAATGGGTTACTATATAACCTAAAAATGAATTACTCCCAACTTTGGAAAAGCAAACCACTATGGAGATTTATAAGAAAACGTGGAGGACAAATGTGCCACGCTTCAGCCAATTATGGCACACTTGATATGGAAAAGCAATTCAGTGACTTTTCCATATCAAGTCAGACATACTGACTCTCCTGGTCAGACATACTGTATCTGCTTTCACAGGCTTAAGCATATACGCCAATTCATTGCCTTGGGGAAGCTGTGATTGCCAGGCGTTATCATTGAAATGCCGGCTGCAGCCTAAAATGAAAGGGAGGTAGTTTAGGTAAAAGTTTTAGGCTTTACACATTACACCTTAAACATAATGAAAAACAAGTGTATTTTTTGTCTCTATCTGTATATGGTTTAGTGTCCATGGGTCTGCAGTTCCCCAAATCAGAGCAATGGTTAGGCAACTGGATCACAGCACCAGCTGAATTCTCTACTGGACACAGACAATAATGATCAAGTTGAAATGTTCATTATCGATTGCTGTGCATTGAAGAGAGCGCTATAACGAATGTAGCCATCTCTTCCTTTCGGAGAAAAAAAAGTAGCTCATACAGTGAAGCGAATAAATATTGTGATTTCACATTTGAATAACCAGCAGAAGTCATGCCAACAGCCTACACACCCAGGCAAGGCTTTCCCACAGTGGTGGTTTGAAATGGCTAGACTGAGATTGTTGATTAAAGGGTCTGATGGTATACAAAGACGGTCTGACACATAATACTGGAAAGGAACTGAGTGTTCTCTCAGATGCATAGCTACTTAGTCACATCAAATTGGCTGTGAGTGGCTTCTGGTTTTCAGGAGATGAGGGTTGAACTTGATGTCCGATCTAGCAGTCTACAGGCGAGAGGAAATATAGCAAACCTCTATGCTCTCCTCTCTCTCCTCATGAATATTCTGTATAGCAGTTGTGCCCGCCTCTCGTGCACTCACCTGGCAGATGCTCTCCTTTGTCCATCATCTCTGGAACTGGCGCATCCTTGGTTGATGGTGGCGAGGCATGCCGAGCAGAGAATTGAACAGAATTCCATGGCATTTAGAATTCCACATTCGTGTTGTGTGGTCTGATCACTTGAAAAGTTTGCTGATGCTACCATCGTCGACTGAAAATGTTGACAAAATCCTCGACAAAAAATGTCACAAAGGTGCTACTTTTGGCTCGTTGATGATACAAATCATTCAGCTAGAGCTTCATTTTCCACTGCAATTCCAGGTAAGCAGATTTGAAACTGGAACAGAGCTTGAAACTCCTTGTAACGATGTTCTTCATTCCAGGCATAATAAAATTATAAAATTAAGATCACAAAAGTATCTAGCTTGGAGAAATATATGATTGACACACATTTCATGCATTAAGAGGCAGAATAGAGGAATATGTTAAAAGCACAGTTTGGTAAACGCAGCCCGTCACCTGTGGTCTGAAAGTTTAGTCGTCCTGTAGTGATATCACATTTTATTAAGATACCCTGCCCATGTTTTCATGCACACCCTCAGTTGGGCAGGGACACTTCCCCAACTTGCAACACTATTTGCCACTCCAACCTTTCTCAACCACAGTCAAATTGATAACTTTTTAATACTATAGTGTCCATTTGATTTAGTTTCAAAATTTCCTTTGTCATCTGATATATTTTACAAACAGGGTCAGTACTTGCAGTAGCACAAGTTCTGAAAGTAGGTCTTCTCACCTAGCAGGTACAATAGTGCATTATTATTTCTATAGGTCTAGGCCTCTCTTTGCATTTCCACCAAATGAGCCAGTCACAGTTACTTTTTGTCTTTGCATTTCTACAGTGAAAGTGTTCCCTTCCAGATTTTGCAAATCTTATCTTTCCTTTACCCTGAGCTGCTTCATTTTCCATTTGTTGGCATTTAAAACACTAGTGATGGTGAGCAATATTCTCAAACCATAAAATGTAAGAATCCCATTTGAGTAAAACAGGTCATCTTTCAATTCTCGCACCCTCTTTCATACTGATCTACCTTCAGGTCTCAAGCCACTATGCAACCCTTTAAATATTGTTTCGTCCCTGGATTTAGGCAATTGGCCCAAGAAATGACTCCCATCAACTTAGCACAAGCTCCAGGGACATGGCTTGTAATCGTCTTATTGAGAGGTTCCTTTCAAGTTGTTTTCCCCAGCTGAGCATGGCTGGGACAAAGTATTAGCAATCTACCATTACTGATGAACCAGGCTTGTTTGGACTTCACACAATTCTTTCCTTACAGCCTTGGTAATCGGATAGAATGTAGTAGCGGCCCTTAGGTCTCATTAAACACTATCTTAAGTTTCCATTCAAAAATGTAATTACTACTGTTTATGACCTTCACCATCTTTTACGTTCTCACTTAAAGATCCAGACTTTTTCTATCTTCCTATTACCATTCAGAACTACTTTATATTCAATATCAGCCATCTCCCCTGGTAACTCCCTTTCTTCCATGTTCTGTTATGACTTGTCTATGAGAGCAAAACATTTCTCCAACACAGCAATACAGCTCTGTGATTTCTCCTGTGGCTACTTCCATTGAGTGGAGTAGTAGCCAAGTCTTTCCACCTCAGAATGCACCGAGAAGAGAATTTTGACACCCACACTCTGATTGGTTAGGAATATGAAGTTGGAAACAGAGAGTAAACAATGACTAGTCAGCATACAGGAAGAAGGTCAAGCAACTGGCAGGATAATGCGCTGACAACAACCTAACCCTCAACGCAAAGAAAACCAAGGAGCTCATTGTGGATTACAGGAAGCCTAACGTCTGCAGTCACTCCCCAGTTCTCATCGATGGCACTGAGGTGGAGTGTGTGTCCAGTTTCAATTCCTGGGTGTTCACATTTCCGAGCACCTCTCCTGGACCCTGAACACCTCAGCGTTGGTCAGAAATGCACAGCAGCGCCTGTAGAAGGCTGAAGAAGGCCCGTCTGTCCTCCAAGATCCTTGTACACTTTTACCCCGGCACAATCAAGAGCATTCTGACTAACTGCGCCCCATGTGATTTAGCGGTTACTCCATAACTGACTGGAAAGCCCTGCAACGGGTAGTGAAAACCACACAGCACATCACTGGTACCCAGCTCCCAACCTTCGTAGACTTCCAGTGCCAGAGGTGTCTGCACAGGGTGCGCAGCATTATTAGGGACTCCTCAAATCCATGTACTCCTTCAATTTGCCTTAATGGTACATTTAGAATCGCCATTTAGAAATGCCATTTGTACCCGCACATCTATTAATCCCATTTTTTACCATGCCTTGTACTAAATAAAGTGTACATTTTCTTCCCTCCTCTTTTTGCCCTAAATTCCTCATTTAGTATTGCCATTTGTGCTGCATTTGCTTTTTTTGCTATGCATTCCACTTGAAATATACACATACTTAATACTTGTTCATTTCCTGCGCTCTTCTATTACCACTTTTGGTTAGATGCTAACTGCAATTCGTTGTACTGTACTTTTTCAATGACAGTTAAGTTGAATCTAATCGAATCAGAGAATATTAGAATTCATGAAACATAATTCTGATGAAAGATGAAATAATCTGTTTGAAAATTCATTTATTATGAAATCATTGTTAATCAAAATCTTGAACCGAACTCATTCTTTATAATGATAAACGAAGGGGGGGCATTGCCAGGTTCACAAGTAAAATAGCCCAGAAGGATGAAGAAGCAATGCTCCAAACAACTTGTTAATGTAGAGGATCTATACCGATCAGCCATAACATTATGACCACCTGCCTAATATTGTGTTGGTCTCTCCTTTGTTGCCAAAACAGCCGTCAAGGCATGGACTCCACTAGACCTCTTACGATGTGCTGTGGTATATGGCACAAAGACATTAGTAGCGGATCCTTTAAAAGTCCTGTTAGTTGCGAGGTGGGGCCTCTATGGATTGGACCTGTTTGTCTAGCACAGCCCACTTGCTTAGTTGGAATGAGACCTAGGGAATTTACAGGCCAGGTCAACACCTTGAACTCGTTGTTGTGTTCAATACCGTTGCCTTGAAAGGGTGCACATGGTCTGTATCAAAGCTCAGGTAGGTGGTACGTGTCAAAGTAACATCCACATGAATGGCAGGACTGAAGATTTCCCAGGAGAACATTGCCCATAGCATCTCACTGTCTCCACAGGCTTGTCTTCTTCCAATAGTGCATCCTTGTGCCATGTGTACTCCAGGTAAGTGACGCACACACATTCAGCCATCCAAATTATGTTAAAGGAAACGTGGTTCTTCAAACCAAGCCTCCTTTTACCATTGCTTCTTGGTCCAGTTTTGATGCTCACATGTGCATTGTAGGTACTTTGCTTTTTAAAATGTTCAACAGTTTGAACTACAGTAGCTCGTCTGTTTGATCGGACCACATGGGCAAGCCTTTGGCCGTCCATGACCCTGTCACTGGTTGACCTCTTTACCTTCCTTGGACCACATTTGATAGGCACTGACCACTGCAGACCGGGAACACTCCAAGGGCTGCAGTTTTGGAGATGCTCTGACCCAGTCGTCTAGCCGTCACAATTTGGCCCATGTCAAAGTCGCTCAGATCCTTGCCCATTTTTCCTGCTTCTAACACATCAACGTTGGGGACAGAATGTTCATTTGCTGCCGATTACAATGTAATTAAAGCAAGACAACCAGTAAAAGGTCAATCTTACGACAACTCTGTTTTCATTGGCTGCAGTTTAACTTGATGCTTAGTCATTTAGTGTTACGGCACACTGCACGACAACATTATAAAGGGTCTGATTGCTACATATTTTATATTACATTTTTTTCAACTAAGCAAATATTTCAAAACGTTGTTTTCTCCTGGTCATTAGGGGATATTGTGCTTTGGTTGATGGTAGTAAATATATGTAATCCTTTATAAATCAGGTCTCTAACACAACAAAATGTGGCTGAAGATGCAGTATATTTAATTGGTCATTTAGTATAATTACTAGGATGTTGTCTTTAGAACTGTTTCATATTCGTTCATATGTGTTTGATCTTTAATGTGACCCCAGGAAAATGTAGCTGCTGAATGTGCAATAGCTAACGAGGATCCAAATGAAGCAAACTAACTAAAAACACTTTGGAAATTGACCCTTTTCCCTTCTTCCTGGAAATAATCATGAATTTTACATAAGTGGATTAAAAGTGCTGCTTACTTTAGATAAATTATTACATTTTGGAGAAAAGGTAGGGGGAATGGTCACACAACCATAAAGTCAAAAGGTTAATATTGTTCTGAATTTTGTTGTTACATGTTTATTTTTTAGAGGTGGACTTGAAAAGGAACAATCAAATCAAAATGTTTTTCCTGGAAAGATGCTCAATTGGATTATTACTTATTTCTGTGTTTTCTTGTCATCTCCCAGTGAAACAGAAGCAAGGGCTAGCTACTTCACTTATATCCTTAAGTACAAAACATACAGTGTACTGGGTCCTGTTATGTAGATGTAATTACATCCATTGGTCACATTAATTAATAGAAAGCTTTATAGCAATTTGAATTAGTTACAATGTGCCACAATATCATATTTTTTTAATCTAGGGCAGGCATTGTAGGACTTGCAGCCGTTGTACTACAAATGGATCATGATTTCACATGCCTCTTGATCACCATAACATTCTCTTTTTAGCTTCCATTTGGGATATTTGGTACAAATGGCAGGTTATGTACAGCATGTTCAATAATCAAATAATGTATTTCAGTATTATTTGCAATTGGTAATCAGTATTGCATGTAACTTGGCTGAAGTTTTTTCTGAAAGCACACTGTACATATGTTGAGGCTGGGACACGTTTCCTGTGCTGCTAAGCCAGAAGAGCCTATATTCATTCTGATGTCAAATTAAAAGAGTATTTCTAAAACACAAGAAAAGTAGTTCACATTGTAGAATAATAGTGAAGTCATCACTGAAATACTACACATGGAATCATGTAGCAACCCAAAAAAGTTTTAGACAGATCAAAATACTTTTAATATTGTAGATTCTTCAAAGTATCCCACTTTGCATTCTCTCATAAGGTAGTAACCTAAAATGAATTTACGCTACCCTTTAAATGTTTTTAAATGTTCCTTTGTGGAATTTCTTTCCTTCTAAATTCGTATGAGCCAATCAATTATGTTGGGACAATATAGAGTTTGTATAGAAAAGACTGTTGTTTGTGCTGTAGTGACAGGCACATCTCAACATCAACTGGCCAGAGAAGACTTTGTGAATCAGGCCTTCATGGTCAAACTGCTGCAAAGAAACCACTGCGGAAGGCCACCAATAAGAAGGAGAGAGTTTTTTGGGCAAGTAAACGTGAGTAATGGACATTACATCACAAAAACGTAGCGTTTTTACAGGGGTGTGTAGACATTTTATTTCCCCTGTAGGAGTCCAAACCTTTGACTGGCAGAGTATTTTGTTTAAAAATACTTTTTGAAAGCTCTCTTTAAGATTTTTTTTTCTAAACTTATTTGTAGCAGTCCACAATTTTGTGCTTCCCCTTCACCTTTCATTGGTATATTCAAAATTCTGATGGCATTATGGTTTAGAGTGTTTGTAAAAATGCACAAAGCATGCTGAGTATTATTCTAATGAGCTCCACAGTGAAACGAGGCCAATAATAATTACCAGTTTGTTTTGCCATTTACATTTAGGTCATTTAGCAGACACTCTTAACCAGAGGGACAGTACCTTCAACTAGCTACAATTTTAAAATACAAAGATATTTACACTTTACTGGGAGTGTGGGAAAACTTTTAATTTCATTTCCAGTCCATTCATTTTGTGATTAAATCAAAAGGCCCTATTATTTAATCTATATAGATTTTCATGTAAATAGGTCTTACATTTACATTCAATTTAATAATATCAAGAGAAACATACAAGTACAATTTTGGTTAACTAAGTTGCTCAAGGAAAGAACATCTGATCCAGCAGGAAATCTGAATCAATGTAAAGAGAAATTTGTTGGAGACAGCAAACACAATTTTTTTTGACAAACATCTGATTCATAAGCCTAGGTGGAGGCTGAAACATGTAGTATCACCAAAAAATTGTCAGTTAGCCAGTTAATCTTGTGTTAAACGCACACATATCTGTAGATATATATACACACAAATGGACAGAGGCAGTGAAATTGTGTTAGAGTCATGACAGGTATCTGAAGATGCAATTTCACGATCAGGATTAGCAGTGCTGGGCTGTGATTTTGTCACAGAGAGAGGAATGTGAGGCGTGCCCAGATGCCCAGATAAGAGTTATAAGATAAGCACTGCAGCTTTGAAATGAGCTTAAACGGTATGGTGGTGGGAATATTCCAGAACATTCATCCGAATGAAATTACTCCAGGGCCGTGTTCCAACCAGATCTGAGCCAATCTGTGGATTTCTTGTTCAAAGGCTGCATTCCAATGAACGGTTGATAATATTTTGGGCAGAAAACAAAAACAATAATTGTAACATAATTCATAAAAAGCAATTATGAAAATTTTTATTCCAAGTATAAGTATGTTTGTTTTTCAAGTAAGCTATAGAAGCTTTCTCTCCTGCTTTAAAAAAAAAATACTAGTGGAAGCCTTCGATTACACACCCTCGCATCATCTTTTCTTGGCTCCTTCTGAAAACATGTTGGAGGAGAAAGTCAGGGAGGCAGGATTTCCGGCTTTCTTACCAATCAGTCAAGTTTCTTTTGTAGGTCTAAACACCAGCAGTTGTTTGAAAAAAATATCTGAGAATGTTTATACCGATACCCAACCTAAAAATACGGATGGGAACTGGTGTGCTGTAGATTACCAACTCGACAGGCAAAAATGTAGATAGCAATGAGGATAGATAGCAATGAGTTATCAGGCCAGATAGTCCTGAGGTGTGGTCCTAGGGCTCAGGTGTTCCTAATGTCCAATAGGGAACCAGAGGGACCATATCTCAGATCCTCCTGGACTATAGATAAGATTAATTAAACCAGTTCAGACCAGGTGAATCTAGCCCCCCAGCACAAACAACTGCAGTGTAGATACTGGGGAATGGGATGGGGGGCATTTTGTTAAAGCATTAAACCAAAGCATCTCAAAGTCAGGATTGATCGAATTCACCTTATATACAGGTGGTCCTGGGAATCAAACCAACTAACATCTAAATTGCTGTAGAAACTGAGCCACAAAGACCCCTTTTTACATTTACCTCTGTAGTGTTAAATAATTTACACCAGTAAACATTTTAATGCAAACAGTTGATCACTGTTTGACACAGAAGTAACCCCCAATAAGTTAGTAAAAACATGCATTGCAAATATTAATTTGTATATTTTTTCATAATTATTTTTTATTCCGAGCAATTTAAAGTGAAATGTAAAGTAGATGAACAGCTAAATTTGTTAAAAAAAAGATCACAACAGTCATAGCAATTTAAAATGAAAATAAGCTTTTATTTTTATTACAAACATTGTTAGAAAGGGTAAGGCTTAGTAAATGTCTTATGCATGTTGAAAATGTACTTTATGGGTAGTTTAATACAGTATTTTGGAAAACACCACTGGTTCCTCATCAGTATGTAGAAGGTCATGCTTGTCTCTCTATCGTTCCCTCTTTTCTCTCAAAGTTTTTTGCTCGTTTACTTTCTGTATCTTACACTGAACTAGGGAGCAGTACGTGCCAATAAAAATGATTAGTCCACAAACAAAGCTGCCATCTGTAGAACTGGGAAAGAATCTTTGTGTGGCTAGCCGTGTGTTTAGACGCTCCTCAGTTTGTCCTGCCTCCCTTTTGCTGATAAAACACTAGTATCAACAGCAACCCAGATCCGGTTTTCCAGCAACAAGGTGTGGAGGAGGTACAAAATTTATCATACGTCTACCCGGAGCAAGCCATAAAAATTACATTAACAAAATGAGTAAAGCAAAGGAGCACATTCTGTCAGCAGTTACTGGAAGATACAAGCCACAACAGTATTTCTTTCATTTATATGTCCACGTGCAATTGCTTTCTTTCCATTTAACTTACTCTTCAAACCAAAATCCTCTGGACCATCGAGCTGTGCCTGTAATTATGGCTTGATTGTTCATATGTGTGAATGGCATATTCTCTAACAAAACAATGGAATGTTCTGGTGTGCCTCAAGGCTCGATTTTGGGCCCATATTGTTCTCACTATATATGCTGCCTCTGGGTGATGTAATCAGGAATCACAATGTAAACTTTCACTGTTTGGCTGATCACGCACAGTTGTATATTTCGTGAAGCATGGCGATGCTCCAAAATAAGCTACCTTGGAAGCATGCGTTTCAGATATTAAGAAGTGGATGACATAGAACTTCTTGCTTGTAAACTTGAGAGAAATGATCCAGCCATACATACGTACATGTAACCTTACATCACAAGATGCAAGCTTTCTATCTTTACCTAGAATTTCTTAACAAACAGCCGGAGGCTGGGCCTTCTCTCATTGTGCACCACTACTGTGGAATGATCTACCAAGTAAGGTTCTATGTGCAGACTCAGTGCAAACCTACAAGTGACTACTAAAGACTCATCTTTTCAGCCTGGTCTATGAATAAGTGTAGTTTGGCCCAGGTGTGTGAAGGTGAACAGAAAGACTTGATACTGTCCACCCTTGATGTCTTGCCACTGAGATGCCCTCCCTCCAATGCCCTTCGGGGACGGAGTCACTGGCTTGTTGTTGTCTCTCTGTTGCGTCCATTGTGCAATAGGGTTGAACTCGGCTGGCAATACACGGCCCTCATTTCAGAGTGGTTGCGGTTGGTGGGTGTTCCTTTGGCTAAGATTGGCAATGTGGGTGGATTGATTTCCTGCCTGATGGGCCCTGTCCGGGGCCTCCCCGGTGTCACAGGACCCCCCTCTCAGCCCCAAGGTCGTACTCTGCTATATTATTGTGCCGGGGGAGTAGGGTCAGTGATTCTTGTAGTTCTAAGGAATAGACTTTCACATGTTTTCCTGTCTCCTCTGTTTAAACTTGGGAGGACATGAGGTCCACAGCTCTGGAGTACCAGGCTTATAAGACTCGTTGCTGTCCCTATCCAAAGTCAATGTTGCAGATTAAGACTATACTTGACGATTTCTGCTTCCAATCTGCTGATCCCCCCGGGTTGTCCCTGTCCTTGTCCATCTGGTCATGCATCTGACCTGGACTAGGTTTAATAGACTCTGGACTCAGCCCACATGAAATGTCAACACTGTTGTTGTTTACTCCTTGGGGTTTAAGGCCTGGTGTTTTGTAAAAGCATTTTGTGACAAATGCTGATGTAAAAAGGGCTTTATAAATAAATGTGATTGATTGTGGCTGGTACAGTTCCCCTAGTCCACAGAGCAGGCAGACACCTGAAAGACTGGGGAAGGACAGGTAACTGTGACATGGACCATGGCCTGAACTGACTCCCAGGTTCACAAGGCAGACAGACACCTGTAGGAAACACCACAGCAGAAACCCCCTCCCTGGTATCCAGAACAGTCAGACCATACCCCCCAACTCATCACCAGACAAGATGATGGGATTGAATACTGGAGTAATTCTCTGCTACAATGAGCAGCCCATTAACAAAATTAGAAGAGTGCAGGAGTGCATTCTGTCAGCAGATACAGTAGGAAACAAGCCTGAACATCATTTCACCCATTTAAGCAATGTGACACATTGATGCATGCACTCCAAATTTCTGTGTTTACATTACGCTTCTCATTAGTACTAATTCCATAAACTCAAACTTGGTGTCCTCCCACCGTTACTGTTCTTCTCCGCTCAACTTTCTCTGTGACCTACCTTTACTTGTCTTCCTCTCTTAGTCTTCCATCTCCTCATCTCTCTCCTATATCTCTTCTCCTACCTTTCCTCCTGCCCTCTCCTCCTTCTTTCTTTCACATTCCCCCTTCTCTCCCCTACTTCGTTCCCTCCCCTTCTCCAACCGCCTCCCTTTTCTAATTTATATGTTGATTAGTGTCTATTAACCTATGTTTCTTGGCTGACTGACCCTATCAATCTGGCATTTTCAGGCTAATTGTGTGCCAGTGTGCAGGGTGTTTGTTTCTGACAGTGTGGCCTGCAGCCTTAATGTTTTGGAGAGTTGCCACTGAGATAATGTCATTTCTGATCAAGGTAAGACAGAAATACACAGACCCCTCAAACACGTGACTGCCGTAACGCCCTAACTCTTAGCCTTCAGTAGTTGCCCTCATCCATCACCTGTCTATTGGTAGTTCCTCAACAGCTTCCTCTTCAAGACTTGGTCCATCATACGTCCTCTGTCGAATCACAGTTCTCTCCTAAAAGGCAATGTAGGGGGAGCGATCAACGAAGGCCGCTGGCACAGTCAAGTGCATCCCACCATGTGTGCGCACGTACATTTATCGGCCTATTGGCATTTAGAAGCGTGCACATCAACTGTGTCTGTGCTGTTCAAAAGTTAGAAATGTCTTTGTTTATGAAAGATAAGTGCATTTTTGTCGACCAAACTAACATAACATTCTCTCTGTTTCAACATAGAGGTGGAATGACCATTCCCATGAGCGTGTCAGTCTCCTGCGTGTGTCTGAAAACAGAAGGGAACACCACACAATCGCTAACTGAATGAGACCAAAAGGGTCTATACAGAGATGCGGTTGCTGAAGAAGAAGTGATGCTGTATACAGTAAACTACAGACACACGTCTGCTCATAAAACAGACCTCAGGAGTGCACAGAGGATGCAAGTTGACTTTGAGCCATTTTTTCCAGATAATTGCTTGACAAATACAATAATGGTTTTGTCAAGCAAGCTCTCTAGCTCTCATCTCTATCTCCAGCCCTAATGGTATCATGATGCTATGTGACGGGCTGCACTGGTAAATAACTGCTACTGTAGATGGGGTGTGTGTGTTTCGTCTGTGAGGTGGCTGCTGCACTTTACTCAGACCCATGTGTTCAGCTGTACAGCCCTGTTATACATATTACTCAAATATAACTCGATCCCTTTGTTCACACAAGCCACATTATTCATTCACAATATATTCTCATACAGTGTGTATTATTGACTTCCTCAGTAAAAAT
>JACXGJ010002135.1:0-70343 GCA_016801105.1 Esox niger | reverse complement strand
ACCTGAAGACTTGAAGACTAGCCCCCCTACAGCATCACTAGCTGAGTGAACTACAACCCCCACAGACCTGAAGACCTGAAGACTAGCCCCCCTACAGCATCACTAGCTGAGTGAACTACAACCCCCACAGACCTGAAGACCTGAAGACTAGCCCCCCTACAGCATCACTAGCTGAGTGAACTACAACCCCCACAATCACATGTACTGTGGTCACACTGTCTTTTGGTACAGTTGCATCGTTGCAGCCAGAAAAATTGATCTGGGAGCATGATTATTCACAGTAATGATTTTCAATTATAGATATATGCTTGTTTATCTGGAGCATTTATATGACATTTTGTTGTGACATGAAATCATTGAGTGATCAATGTTATAAATAAATAATACAGTTAAATAAAAGTAGCTGTCTCTACACAGAGATATAGTCTACCCGCCTCATAATTTGGTGAGTTATGTTTTATTGCAATTTGTCAAACTTGCATGGTTCAAAAGAATCTCTGTTCTGTGTTAAGGTTAGTGTTAGGGTAAAGGTTCAGGTTAGTGTTAGGGTAAAGGTTCAGGTTTGTGTTAGGGTAAAGGTTCAGGTTAGTGTTAGGGTAAAGGTTCAGGTTAGTGTTAGGGTAAAGGTTCAGGTTAGTGTTAGGGTAAAGGTTCAGGTTTGTGTTAGGGTAAAGGTTCAGGTTAGTGTTAGGGTAAAGGTTCAGGTTAGTGTTAGGGTAAAGGTTAGGGTTAGGGTTAGGGTAAAGGTTCAGGTTAGTGTTAGGGTAAAGGTTCAGGTTAGTGTTAGGGTAAAGGTTCAGGTTTGTGTTAGGGTAAAGGTTCAGGTTAGTGTTAGGGTAAAGGTTCAGGTTTGTGTTAGGGTAAAGGTTCAGGTTTGTGTTAGGGTAAAGGTTCGGCTTGGGGTTTGGGTTTAGTAGGCAGTTAGGTAACATGTTGCTGACAGTCAGTAGATGGTCTGTAGAGAATTGACAGACACATGTTTGGGACTCAAAATTAAGTTTTGCCATATATATTTTTCTATTACATTTTGTTATTACATTTATTATTTATTGTCATCAACAGAAGTTAATATGCTGCATTGTAACAATTTTCAATGTTACACTCATTGGTACATCAATCAATGTCTGCCAGTCCTGACTACAGTGGGAACGGCCCGATTTCTACAATTGCTTCAGTCTGTCAGTTTGGCTTTTGCAAATTTGTAAATGCAATCACAGAAAAAAATGAGGCTGCAAATTGGAGAGCAAATACCTACTGCTAATGAATCATGACAATACAGAATTAAAGAAACAGTATCAGTAGAATGAGATCCCTCAACAACGGATGTATAAAAATAATTCGCCAGAGTCTATAATTTATTCATCTGGTCCTGCATGGTAATCTCACTGGACTGGTGGAAGTGTTGTTCAGTTCATTCCAGGCTAGGAGAATGACTGGTCTCTTCTTCTCACCTGGAGTTTCCTCTTCTCCTTATTAACACCTGATTTAACAAAACAAGAAAAAATATCTTAACGAGTTTTCCCATCGCTATTCTGACTGATGAATTTAACCACTAGGTGATATTTAGTAGACTGGTGTTCTGACCCACCATAGGTTCTCCCAATAAGGAAGGCAGCAGGGATGAGGATCAGAAACAGAGTTCTGGAGGACACCACCAGGACCCAGCTCAGACCACAGTCACAGGAAACATCACTGGTGCTGATGGTGGGAGGGGACTCTGTATAGTAGAAGATTACAAGTCACTGAACATTTTAACTTGGTTGGATTTGGCCACCTACATAATCAGTCAAAATTGATATTCCTACGGTATTTTAGACAAGACCTACTGAATGATTTTTGATTGTAATTATTGTCAATTTATTACTTCTCATGTAAGAAAGGCTAAAACAAACACACGCACAGAACTGCCAATTCACATATACACACATGTACTGTGCATGACATACATAAATACATACATACGACCATACACACACATGATTGTCTTTGTATTCTTGTGGGTCTCTGACACCTTACTTTGACCCAGAAATCCATGTTTCCAATTTTGTTGCTAGAAACCTGACCATAGACTACCGTGCTCCAACTCTAAACTCCATGACATATTCCTTGAGATCTCTCACAGGTGTCATTCTTCAGAGAGCTTCACAGCTTTTTCCTCTGTTCTGTGTGTTGAGATCCTCTCTTTAGTCCAAGAGGCACCAAAGACAATGTATCTTTCACGAAAATGTTGCCTAATTTAGGAGATGCTTTCATCCAGCCTCATTTAACTCGACATATTATCTTGATTTGGAAACAGATGTACCTTTAAACACTCAAACCCCTGTCACTTGAGGGAACATTTATTCTTTCTTAGTTTAGAAGACGCTTTTTTAGAGAGTAAAAAATGTAAAAAAGCACAACCGGGCTGATCCAGCCCTCAGTATTTACAAAATCAGATACATAGTGCCTCAGATGTTGAACCAAAACCAGAAGTACAGACATAAAACATGAAAAATAATCGTACCAAGTGAAAGTCTGGTGACGTGTCCATAGTGGTAGACCTTCATCTCTTTAATACCTCCTTTCCCTCCATCATCCACCACCTTCTTCTCCACATCAGCACAGTAGTAGAGTCCTAGGTCAGATTTAGTGATGTTTCCAATCAGTAGATCGTAGGTCTGGTTAGAGGAGTTCCATTGCAGTGTGAACCGAGGTAAAGGGTTTAGATGAAATTCCTGGGTCTCAGGATATCTAAGGCTGTTCTGAGTATTGATAACCAGGGTAGGTTGGTGCTCATGAGAGCAGTTCCTGAACCATGTGATGTATATTCCAGTGGATATTCTGCAGTCACAGTACAGAGTGATGTTGTCTCCTGGTCGGACTCTCAGCTCCACCTCTGATCCAGAAATCCCATCCTGACTGGAGGAAACAGCACCTACAGGTAGCAGAAGCAACAGTGTTAACATGAACTCATGCTTCATCAGAAATGTCTTTACAAGCTAAAATGTGTTTAACAACAAAGCCAATAAAATATTTAAATATAAAAGTTTAGTCAACCAGAAAACTACGAAAAACACAAAAAGCTACCGGTCAGCTACAAGCTAACGTGTTCAACATCACTGCCACTAGAATATCTAAATTGGAAAATACAATCATCCATTAAACCACAATAAATAGCAACAATTAAACTTAATGAAACACACGTAAACTCACACAAGAGTGTGATGAGAGCAACACACAACAGGTCCATCTGGTGAACTGATGGTGTCAAAGAGTATCAGGGTCTTCGATGTCAGAGAGTCGCTTGGACTTTGGTGCGTATTTCAGTGATGGAGATAAGATCTACTTCACCATTTAAGGGCAGAAGAGCAGTGATTGGTTCATTCAAATGCAAAGTTTTTAGCCGTTGCTCTGAAACACATGTTGTGTCATGAAGGGGAGGGTCTAGTATCAATGTCACACATTCAACACCACCTTGATGTCAATGGAAAATACTTTTGAGGTCAACACAGATAGAACCATGATCGTCCAGTATATCCCATTCTCGAAGAAAACTACAAACACCATTTTGTTAAGAACCAAATAAATGTAGAGGGCTATCGGATAATTTAACTTTATATTCAAAGCTTATGGACAAAGGACGGTTGGAAGAGTAGGAGGGCTAGTCTTCTGGTATGTGGGAGTTGTAGTTCATACAGATAGTAATTCTGTAGGGGCGCTAGTCTTCAGGTCTCTGGGAGTTGTAGTTCACTCAGCCAGTGATGCTGTAGGGGGGCTGGTCTTCAGGTCTGTGGGGGTTGTAGTTCACTCAGCTAGTGATGCTGTAGGGGGCTGGTCTTCAGGTCTGTGGGGGTTGTAGTTCACTCAGCTAGTGATGCTGTAGGGGGGCTGGTCTTCAGGTCTGTGGGGGTTGTAGTTCACTCAGCTAGAGATGCTGCAGGGGGGCTGGTCTTCAGGTCTTCAGGTCTGAGGTTTTTAAAATCAGTCGAAACTACAGTTGTTTCCATCTACTCGTTAAGCTTTAATATGTTCACTCTTGATAACAGAACCTAACTAGCAGGACCCAGTCAAGTCAACTTGGTCCCTCTGTCACATCCTCACTAAATCACATCCTTCTAGTCTTTTCCCCCTCCTGGCACACGAGTCAACACGCACATCTACAAAACTCAGCTAGTCCTGTTTCTATGTGGGGCAGTTAAAGATGTCTTCAGGTCTGAGGATTTAAAATTGTCTTCAGGCGTGGGGGGTTAATGAGGTCATGCAATCTGTTGACATTACAGGCCGTAGTTTTAGTAATAGAGTCACACACAATTTTCCGAGCAAGAAACCGCAAAAAGATTTATTTTCAAGTTTACCATTTGCAGGACCTCCGGTCTCCTAATGCACACTTTAAAGTGGATCTGAAACACACACACACACACAAACACATCTACATGTGCAGGGCCTCACAGGGTGTTCAAGCAGTTAACATGTGACTAGTAGATAGAAATGGTTGTGGTTTCCACAGACCTGAACACCTCCCCTCAGACCTGAAGACCTCCCCTCAGACCTGAAGACCTCCCCTCAGACCTGAACACCTCCCCGCAGACCTGAACACCTCCCCGCAGACCTGAACACCTCCCCGCAGACCTGAACACCTCCCCTCAGACCTCAACACTTCCCCCAGACCTGAACACCTCCCCTCAGACCTGAACACCTCCTCTCAGACCTGAAGACCTCCCCTCAGACCTGAACACCTCCCCTCAGACCTGAACACCTCCCCTCAGACCTGAACACCTCCCCTCAGACCTGAACACCTCCCCTCAGACCTGAACACCTCCCCTCAGACCTGAACACCTCCCCTCAGACCTGAACACCTTCTGTACACCTCAGCCCTCTCCTCTTGCAGCCCCTGTTAAACACATCAGTACAGAGCAACATCACTGGCTGGATAAACCTATAACACACATAGACCTGGCAACATACAAACATATGGAAACACATTCCCACACACGCACAGACAGGAGGTGGGGGTGCAGACCGGTGGCAGACAGAGTAGTCAGGGGACGGGCGGACGGTAGAAGCACAGGCGAGGAGCAGGCAGAGTAATCAGGGACGGGCAGATGGTCAAAACACGGGCTGGCACCAGAGGTACAGGAAGGGAGCAGGCAGAGACGTCGGGGACAGGCAACGAGTCGGTACACAGAAACTCCAAACAGAACAAACACTCGAAGCTAGCAGAGAAGGGCATGTAGAAATCGACCATGACAGAAAATTGTGGATATACTGTTGGTAACGAGGTGAGTGGGAACAGGTGCGTGATCGCAGATTGGGAACAGGTGTGAAGGATGAGTGGGTGCGCGCTGGCGGCTCAGGGACGTGAACGCCTGCCTCTGCGCGTTCGCGGAGACGGGGGCGTGACAAGTCCTTCCCTCCTAGAGGGAGCAGGAATTTCGGACAATCTACAGATTATATACTGTATATTATACATTTATTGACAAAATATATTTCTTTATTATTCCCATTTAAAGGTGCCATATTTTTTATTGTAAGTTCATGTGCCTTTAAAAGATGGCAAAATGTGCTGTCAAATCTAAATGTTGAAACTAACATTCACACCATCGTTTTTGTATTTTTTATTCAACCTTTGCTGTCCCAAATGTGATTGAGGTTAGTGTCTCTATTATTGGGGGAACATATTATTTTATGACCATACTTCAAGAATGTCCAAAGTACTCTTCTCCTATTAGGATAAAAAAGCCAATATTGGAATGTCATGGAAATAAAGATATAAAGCACCAACACGTTCACCCAAAAGAGACCTGCTGTACAGGTCACCTAAATCAAAACAGAAAATAAGTAATAATTTTTGGAGTAATAATTATGTTTCTTTAATATTTTTTAATTGTTACAAAAAATATGTAAATTAAATATAATAATATTATGTAGATTTTAAGGCCATTCAAACTACATTTTATATATAATTTGAAAGCTAAAACAATTTGATTCTAATTTCTTGTCTACCATCACATTAATGCAAGCTAGAGCACTAAATAAAAAAAGTTGTAATTAGAAAAGTAACACAGTAAAAGGAAAGGAAATCACTATAATAAATTAAAAGAAATTCACAAAATAACAATTAAATAATACAAAACATTCTAATAACTTTAGAGAGAATAAATGACAAACGTGATGTTGTCATACCTGGTCCTCCAAGCTAAGTGTACATGCTGGTATTAATGGCTGACAAAGATTTCACTCCGTTGGTATTGATGGCTAGAACTACATATATCACACTCCGTTGGTATTGATCAATCAATCAAATCAAATTTATTTTATAAAGCCCTTTTTACATCAGCAGTTGTCACAAAGTGCTTTCACAAAACACCCAGCCTTAAACCCCAGGGAGCAAACAACAATAGTGATGAACTTCAGTGGCTAGGAAAAACTCCCCAAGAGGGCCAAGTTTAGGAAGAAACCTAGAGAGGAACCAGGCTCCAAAGGGTGACCAGTCCTCTTCTGGTTGTGCCGGGTGAACATATTAAGAGTCCAAATTTTAATAATTCAATGAATGTGGGCTAAGCCCGGAGTCTATTTAAACCTAGTCCAGATTGGAGGCAAAACCGGAGGGACAAGGACAGGGGGGATCAGCAGAGTGGCAGCTTGAAACGGCCAGGCATCATCCCGATCTGCAACACAACCAGGAGGACCCCGGACAGGGACCGCAAACGGGTCAAGCCTGGTACTCCCTAGATGTGGCTCCAGACCTCATGTCCTCCTAAGTTTAAAACGACAGAAAACAGGGAAAATTAAGACCCTACACCCCCAGCACAATAATATAGCACCTTAAGACATTGGGGCTGAGACAGGGGGGTATTGATGGCTTATAAAGTTCTCACACTGCTGGTATTGATGGCTAGTACTGCAATTTGTCACACTTTTCTGGTATTGATGGCTGAGTAGGTACTGAAGTCAATGTTCTGGGCCCTGTTTATCTTCTTTGGTCTCTTCTGTCCTTCACGGATATCCAACGAGGCATAACAGATGTCTCCTTCATCCTAAAGGAAGAGAAGTGAGGAGGCTCTGACATTAACACAATGGATCAGTTTCCCATACAGATATCAAGACAGGTCCTGGACTGAAAATAAATTCCCTTTATAAAGCTAAAATTCCCTTTAAGATTTTCCATTTATCTTAAGTGCAGGACTAGAGATTAGCCTGAATACAAATGCAATGCGATGTTTTCTGTTAAATATTTGCAATTCATTTTGAATCATAACTACAAAACCATTTCTGGTATTGACCTTCTCTCTGCTTACCTTTCCCCTGGTTGACATCCTGTTCTGAGGAACCTGTGTCTCATATGGAGCTGTAGAGTAGAGACGGATATTGTTAAAAAATAACTAAAATGTTAATGTTGAAAATATCTACAAAATATTTGATTACATTAACAACCATAACACTACATAATAAACTATTGTATTTAAAAAAAGGGTTACAAGATGTTTAAAGTTTCTAACTTCAACATCAATTTCAGTTGTGACACGCCCCTTCAAACATTAAAAAGAAAATGCTATCGCCCTCCCAAAACAGTTCATGTTTTTTTTATATATATTCCTGTTGTGGGTGGGTACACATTTTTCAACAGCACTACAGCAATACACCCTATTTCTGTGGTTTTCAGTCAATGTGTAGCTTGTTTTGCTGACCGGGCTAGAAGATGTAGTGTGATAGTGAGTCCCTGCAATCAAATTACAATTTGAGACGTAACGGTCATTATGAGTTTAAGAACTTGTTCTGAACCAGAATCTCCCGGTTCAACAGGTGGCCGAGTCGGCCCAGTGCTGTATCTATAGAAACGCTTGGCACCGACTCCAGCACCCCTCCCCTCACTGACCTAAAAATGCCTCATTTGGGGGCTTCTACGTTGACCCCTGCAATGACGTTTTGAGACACTGGAAAAGAAAGAACTCGAAAAAGAAAGAATTGTACTAAAACCCCCCTAAACTATGACATTTGCAATTAACTGTCCAAACAAGGAACTAAAACATCTGGTTTCCGATGAAGAAAACGTAATTCGTGAAGGTGCCTCTACCAGTTTGACAAAATATATTGAGTGTGGGTCAGATGTTTCTTGTTCAAATTGTTTGCATAATGGTTGTTAGTAAGGTAAGAGGTGTACCTGGTTTTCTGCAGAAGTAGTAAACACAGGAGGAGGAGATGAGAGAGGAGAGGAGAACAAACACAGGACACAGACTGAACATCAGAGTCCAACACAGACCACAGTCTTCATGAGGGGAGGGGGGCTTGGTTGGACTGATGTCTGGAGAGGACACACAGGAATACATTAAGAACCAAATCAAAATGGAAGAATAAGACATAAACCACAGCTTGATAATCTGAAATTGTTCTCACCAAGTGAAAGTCTGATGACGTGTCCATAGTTGTAGACCTCCATCTGTTTAATAACTCCTTTCCCTCCTTCATCCACCACCTTAGTCTCCAGAGTCCCACAGTAGTAGAGTCCCAGGTCAGATTCAGTGATGTTCTCAATCAGCAGATCATAGGTCTGGTTAGAGGAGTTCCATTGCAGTGTGAACCGAGGAAAAGGGTTTTGACTAAATTCCTGGGTCTCAGGATCTTTAAAGCTGTTCTGAGTATTGATAACCAGGGTAGGTTGGTGCCCATGAGAGCAGTTCCTGAACCATGTGATGTGTATTCCAGTGGATATTCTGCAGTCACAGTACAGAGTGATGTTGTCTCCTGGTTGGACTGTCAGCTCCTCTAATTCAGAGATCCCATTCTGACTGGAGAACATAGCATCTACAGGTAGCAGAAGGAACAGTGTTAACATGAACTCCACCTTCATCAGAAACTTCTCTTCATGATAAAATGTGTTAAACATCACAGCCACTACAATTTCTAAATCAAAAAGTCTAGTCAACCATAAATCCGCAATAAATAAAACCAGCTATCGAGCAGCTTTTAGATCTAATGAAACAGATGTGAACTCACACAAGAGTGTGATGAGAGCAACACACAACAGGTCCATCTGGTGAACTGATGGTGTCAAAGAGTACCAGGGTCTTCGATGTCAGAGAGTCGCTTGGTCTTTGATGTGTATTTCCGTGATGGAGACTAGATCTACTTCACCATTAAAGGGCAGAAGAGCAGTGATTGGTTCAATCGAATGGAAAGTTTTTAGCCATTGCTCTGACACACATGTTGTGTCATGAAGGGGAGGGTCTAGTATCAATGTCACACATTCAAAACCTTCAACACCACCTTGATGTCAATGGAAAATACTTTTGAGGTCAAAGCCGATAAAACCATGAACGTCCAATAAATCCCAAAGAAAACTACAAACACACTTTTGTTAAGAATCAGATAATATTCAGAGGCGTGTCTGACAATTGAATATTTAACAGCAAAATCAATGGACAGAGGAGACTTAGAATGGGATTTCTAGTTCCTCTATGTGCCTTGTCAGCCAATCAGCGATCAAGTATTTAATGAGGTCGTCCTGAACTTCAACCTCCAGTATTTGATGAGGTCGTCCTGAACTTCAACCTCGAGTATTTAATGAGGTCGTCCTGAACTTCAACCTCAAGTATTCAATGAGGTCGTCCTGAACTTCAACCTCCAGTATTTCATGATTTATTGGTTTATATTTATAAGCCACTATCAATCAATCAAATTTATTTTATAAAGCCCTTTTTACATCAGCAGTTGTCACAAAGTGCTTTCACAAAACACCCGGCCTTAAACCCCAGGGAGCAAACAACAGTACAGTACACTACAGATAGACACTTCATGATGTAACTGTCCCTCTTTACATCAACACTTCAAAGACTCAATATACCATGTGTCACTTCCTCATTACATCAAGGTCTCAGGCCTGAGGGGATGATAGTAGATCAGTAGAAACTACAGTACAGTTGCGTCCATTCACTTGACACTTGTTAAGCTTTGATGTGTTTTCTGTCGATAGAAAAACCTAACTAGCAGAACCCAGTCAAGTCAACCTGGTCCCTCTGTCACATCCTCACATGGTCTCCTGTCATTGAAATGCTGATGAGCCTCAACCCTTCTACTCTTTTCCTCCCTGCTGTCACTCATGTGGCGACACGCAGCTCTACAAAGCCCAGTCCGGCTTCTATATGGAGGCGGGTTAAAGATGTCTTCAGGTCTGAGGGGTTAAAGATGTCTTCAGGTCTGAGGGGTTAAAGATGTCTTCCTGTCTGAGGGGTTAAAGGTGTCTCCCTCTCTGAGGGGTTAAAGATGTCTTCAGGTCTGAGGGGTTAAAGATGTCTTCCTGTCTGAGGGGTTAAAGGTGTCTCCCTCTCTGAGGGGTTAAAGATGTCTTCAGGTCTGAGGTGTTAAAGATGTCTTCCTGTCTGAGGGGTTAAAGATGTCTTCCTGTCTGAGGGGTTAAGATGTCTTCAGGTCTGAGGGGTTAAAGATGTCTTCAGGTCTGTTTAAACTATTGGCCATCAGAGTCACAGGCCATTTTCAGAGCAGGGAACTGCAAAAACACCTTGTGGGGACTGATTTTCAGGTTCACTATATTCCTGGAGGCATCGGGTCCCCCAATGTGAACACAGAAGTATGGATCTCAAACATAAACACGCACACAGGCACATGCACACACACTCAGTAGACAGGAAACCCACACTGACTTCCTGTAGCTGTTGCCGTGGTGCTGCTGTTTGCCTGACTATGAGTCCAACACAGGATGGACAGTTAGTGATGATCTCATACCCAACACACTACGTGTCCCAACTGTCACCGAAAAATAAAGTTATATACAGACAAGCTTCCCCAAACTTAAAGAACTGGAATTTGCCCAACAGGTGAAGAAGTATTTTCTTGGCTTCACGTTCACATGATCACTAGAGCATCATGGTTATTGTAGTTTCTGGTCGATTTTAAATCAGAGCATCAAGTCCCTGCAAGACATAAATAATTGGCAGAAGGGGAAAGCACTTTTGTTCACCAAGTGATTAATTAGCATATAAATTATGTTCATTTCTGTCTTAATGGAGTTTATTTAGGTCTTAATCCACACCATAAACAGATTTTCATTTAATTTCCCTGAGTGGTCACCTCTTGTTTTTCCATCATCTCACTATTGTGTCATTTTCTTCAAATGTAATGTTTTCTTTGTGCACGCAAACATGCGCTTGTAAGAGGGGATACAGGGACTGGCCAAGCAGTTGACACAATGATGCACAAGTAGATGGAAACAACTGTGGTTACAACCAACCTGAAAATCCCCCACAGACCTGAAGACAAACCCTTCTACAGCATCACTAGCTGAGTGAACTACAACCCCCAGAGACCTGAAGGCCCCCTGCAGCATTACTAGCTGAGTGAACTACAACACCCACAATCACTTGCACATACAGTGGTCTTTAAGTCCCTGTCTCTTGGTTCAGCTGTGTCTTTGTGACCAAGATGATGAATCCTGGCCGCCACATCGAATAGTTCCCAGGAGTCCTGCAGATACGTCAGAGCGAACTGTTTCAGTTGCCCCCAAGATGGACCTGTGGATGTCAGACAGGGTGGCCAGCAGGCCAGCAGTTTTACTTGTGTGAACCCCCATGCTGCTTGAGGAAACTGGCATGATTTGTTGTGGTTGTTAGAATCTTTAGCTGAGTTAACTTAGCTGGTCATAGTTATTTTAAACAGAACACACTTTTGTGAAAGCATTCTGTGAGAACTGCTGATGAGAAAAGGCTTTATTAAATACATTTGTTTGATTGATTGATTGATTAAACACAAGGGTTCAAAACAAACTGTGTGCTTTTGAACAATGTGAATGTTTACTCATTCTTGTGGTGTGAAAACCTTGCTGGGAGCGAGAGGACACAAAGCCCAGCAAAGGAGTCAAACATTCCTTTTATTCCAGGAAATAAAATGTGCACAACAACCAAGACCTAAAATGCATGCAGCTTACACAAAGATCCAGACAAGTGGAGACAATACAAAACTTAATTAGGAAGCCCATTAAGAGGAAACCCAAAGTGTGGCGATGCCTGTTGTCAGGTCCTGACAATCCCCACCAGACACTCGTAGAGATGTCTAGAGGCCTTCCCACTGTCAGGCCCTGACAATCACCATCAGACACCTATAGAGATGCCTAGAGACCTCCCCACTCTCAGGCCCTGACTTTCCCATCAGACACCCATAGAGATGCCTAGAGGCCTCCCCACTGTCAGGCCCTGACAGACAATATTGGGACTTTCCCAAAAATGTTTTACTGTGTAACGTTTTAATTTCAAATTTGTATTACATTGTTATTGTTCATGAGATTATTATCAGAAGAAGGATATGCTGCCAGAAGGGCTTTTTAATAGGGTCGCACAATTCATTGAAATATAATTGAAAATGCGATTTTGACACGTGCAATATCCAAATTTCCAACTTATGTGATTTTCAGATCCAAGAAAGGTGAATGATATGCGCTTCACGAGAGGCAACAGCATGCAACGTACGTCTGTAAAATGTACGTCCGTGATTGTTTTTCTTGCGGGTGCGGTTGGTATTCTTTTATACTACTTACTAGATTACAAATGTTGTTTGAATACTTGATGATTTTAATGTTAGTTTGAGTTCACACTGCAAGTGCTAGCAAAGATGTCCGCTTCAAGTTAATGAGTGGCAACAAGATCCTGTCCCACATATACAACAGCATGGTTAATAAAAGGCTTCAATGTCATGTCAGTGCCTACAAACAAACTTATTAAGGGCTGTACCAGAATAATGTCCTAGTGTCTTTAATCTATTCATCTGGTCCTGCATGGTAATCTCTCTGGACTGGTGGAAGTGTGGTTCAGTTCATTCCAGGCTAGGAGAATGACTGGTCTCTTCTTCTCACCTGGAGTTTACTCTTCTCCTTATTAACACCTGATTAAACAAAACAAGAAAAAACATCTTAACGAGTTTTCCCATCACTATTCTGACTGATGAATTTAACCACTAGGTGATATTTAGTGGACTGGTGTTCTGACCCACCATAGGTTCTCCCAATTAGGAAGGCAGCAGGGATGAGGATCAGAAACAGAGTTCTGGAGGACACCACCAGGACCCAGCTCAGACCACAGTCACAGGAAACATCACTGGTGCTGATGGTGGGATGGGACTCTGTACAGTAGAAGATTACAAGTCACTGAACATTTTAACTTGGTTGGATTTGGCCACCTACATAATCAGTCAAAATTGATATTCCTACGGTTTTTCAAACAAGACCTACTGAATGATTTTTGATTGTAATTAATGTCAATTTATTACTTCTCAGGTAAGAAAGGCTAAAACAAACACACGCACAGAACTGCCAATTCACATATACACACATGTACTGTGCATGACATACATAAATACATAAATACGACCATACACACACATGATTGTCTTTGTATTCTTGTGGGTATCTGACACCTTACTTTGACCCAGAAATCCATGTTTCCAATTTTTTGCTAGGAACCTGACCATAGACTACCGTAGTCCAACTCTAAACTCCATGACATATTCCTTGAGATCTCTCACAGGTGTCATTCTTCAGAGAGCTTCACAGCTTTTTCCTCTGTTCTGTGTTTTGAGATCCTCTCTGTAGTCCAAGAGGTACCAAAGACAATGTATCTTTTACGTAAATTTTGCCTCATTTAGCTCGACATATTATCTTGATTTGGAAACAGATGTACCTTTAAACACTCAAACCCCTGTCACTTGAGGGAACATTTATTCTTTCTTAGTTTAGCAGACGCTTTTTTACAGAGTAAAAAATGTAAAAAAGCACAACCAGGCTGATCCAGCCCTCAGTATTTACAAAATCAGATACATAGTGCCTCAGATGTTGAACCAAAACCAGAAGTACAGACATGAAACATGAAAAATAATTGTACCAAGTGAAAGTCTGGTGACGTGTCCATAGTTGTAGACCACCTTTCGTTTAATACCTCCTTTCCCTCCTTCATCCACCACCTTAGTCTCCACAGTCCCACAGTAGTAGAGTCCCAGGTCAGATTCAGTGATGTTCCCAATCAGTAGATCATAGGACTGGTTAGAGGAGTTCCATTGCAGTGTGAACCGAGGAAAAGGGTTTTGACTATTTTCCTTGATAGAGCTGATAACCAGGGTAGGTTGGTACTCATGAGAGCAATTCCTGAACCATGTGATGTATATTCCAGTGGATATTCTGCAGTCACAGTAAAGAGTGATGTTGTCTCCTGGTTGGACTGTCAGCACCTCTAATTCAGAGATTTCATCCTGACTGGAGGAAACAGCACCTACAGGTAGCAGAAGGATTAGTGTTAACATGAAATCTTGCTTCATCAGAAATGTCTTTACAAGCTTAAATGTGTTTAAAAACAAAGCCACTAAAATATCTATATTTGAAAGTCTAGTCAACCAGAAAACTACGAAAAACACAATAAGCTACCGGTCAGCTATTAGCTCTAATGAAACAGATGTAAACTCACACAAGAGAGTGATGAGAGCGAAACACAACAGGTCCATCCGGAGAACTGATGGTGTCAAAGTGTATCAGGGTCTTCGATGTCAGAGAGTCGCTTGGACTTTGGAGCGTATTTCAGTGATGGAGACAAGATCTACTTCACCATTAAAGGGCAGAAGAGCAGTGATTGGTTCAATCAAATGCAAAGTTTTTAGCCGTTTCTCTGACACACATGTTGTGTCATGAAGGGGAGGGTCTAGTATCAATGTCACACATTCAACACCACCTTGATGTCAATGGAAAATACTTTTGAGGTCAACACAGATAAAACCATGAACGTCCAATACATCCCATTCACAAAGAAACCTACAAACACACTTTTGTTAAGAACCAAATAAATGTAGAGGGCTGTCTGACAATTGAACTTTATATAATAAAGCTTATGGATAGAGGAGGGTTGGAAGAGTAGGAGGGCTTATCTCCAGGTATGTGGGAGTTGTAGTTCACTCAGCTAGTGATGCTGCAGGGGGGCTGGTCTTCAGGTCTTCAAGTCTGAGGTCTTTAAAATCAGTAGAAACTACAGTTGTTACCATCTACTCGTTAAGCTTTAATATGTTCACTCTTGATAGCAGAACCGAACTAGCAGGACCCAGTCAAGTCAACTTGGTCCCTCAGTCACATCCTCACTAAATCACATCCTTCTAGTCTTTCCTCCTCCTGGCACACGAGTCAACATGCACATCTACAAAACTCAGCTAGTCCTGTTTCTATGTGGGGCAGTTAAAGATGTCTTCAGGTCTGAGAGTTTAAAATTGTCTTCATAGTTCTAGTAATAGAATCACACGCAATTTTCCGAGCACAAAACCGCAAAAAGATTTATTTTCAAGTTTACCATTTGCAGGACCACCGGTCTCCTAATGCACACTTAAAAGTGGATCTGAAACACACACACATCTACAGGGCCTCACAGGGTGTTCAAGCAGTTAACATGTGACTAGTAGATAGAAATGGTTGTGGTTTCTACAGACCTGAAGACCTCCCCTCAGACCTTCAGACCTCCCCAATGACCTGAAGACCTCCCCACAGACCTGAAGACCTCCCCTCAGACCTCAACACCTCCCCCAGACCTGAAGACCTCCCCTCAGACCTGAAGACCTCCCCTCAGACCTGAACACCTCCTCTCAGACCTGAACACCTCCCCTCAGACCTGAACACCTCCTCTCAGACCTGAAGACCTCCCCTCAGACCTGAAGACCTCCCCTCAGACCTGAACACCTCCCCTCAGACCTGAACACCTCCCCTCAGACCTGAACACCTTCTGTACACCTCAGCCCTCCCCTCTTGCAGCCCCTGTTAAACACATCAGTACAGAGCAACATCACTGGCTGAATAAACCTACAACACACATAGACCTGTGCACATACAAACATATGGAAACACATTCCCACACACGCACATACATGTATATACATGCATGTTATCATATATTATATACAAATATTAATCACTATTGACTTAAGACATTTCCATTGACACGGTCCAAACAGTACATCTATAGGAGTAGGTCACTGATTGGCTGAAAATATGCACTCAGTAGACAGGAAACCCACATTGACATCCTGTTGCTGTGATGCTGGTGTTCGCCTGACAATGAGTCCATCACATATAGGATGGAAAGTTAGTGTTGATCTCCTACCCAACACACTAAATGTCCCCAATGTTATTGAAAAATATTGTTATTTAAAGAAATGCTTCCCCAAATTTGAAAAGCTAGAACTGGCCCAGAAGATGAGGAAACATTTTCTTGGCTTCACTATCACAGTATCACAAGAGCATCATGGTTATTGTAGTTTCTGGCTGCTTTCACATCAGCATACTAAATATAGGCCAAAATGTTTAGCAGAGGAGAAAAGCACTTTTTCTGTTTTAAGCTGAGTACAACCAAATTCTGTTTAACAGTAGGGAAGTAATTTGTATTTTTCACACCACTGATGTTTCCCGGTACAGTTAGGATGCTTAAAACTGCTGAATATTGAGGATATGTAACATTTATGATCATTTGATGTTTTCCCATTACTTGTTAGACCTCTTCCTGTTTAATACCTCCTATACCTCGTTCTACTTGTCTACCATCTTTACCATCAGACTTCAAGCTGGAGAAGATGTGTCACTCTCATCCTACTACCATTAGGTTAACAATACCATTGGACAAACATTTCTGATAAAATATTTTTATTTCAACAAATTTTCTGTAAAGTATATTTCTCAAAATACAGATCATATAATTTTTCTTAATCTAAAATCTATCAGTATATCAGGGTCAGTTGGTAAACCACTCCAACATATATAAAGGTATTATATCACAAAGCAAATGAAAGTCGGGGTTAAAAACAAAGTACTTTGCTGTAAAATACATTGCTATCAGAGAGAGAATATAGACATCCGGCTATTGATGATGTGACGAAACTAGAGGACAACAGTTTC
The DNA here is from genome assembly GCA_016801105.1 of Esox niger. Classification (NCBI taxonomy): domain Eukaryota; kingdom Metazoa; phylum Chordata; class Actinopteri; order Esociformes; family Esocidae; genus Esox; species Esox niger. The sequence continues at coordinate 53,446 of JACXGJ010002135.1, read as the reverse complement.
ATCACAGATTTAACACAGAGGCTCAAACCCATGATTTCAATACCATGAAGGCCGGAGAGGCAGAGAAAATCACACAGACAGAGTTACATAGTAAATAGGTCAGAGCCACCAGGGGCTCATATATATATAAGATCTGCTGATGGCTGGTATAAATCTCACATATTACTACTATTGATGGCTGGTACAGTTTATTCTGCTGGTATTGATGGCTGGTACAGTTTATTCTGCTGGAATTGATGGCTGGTATATGTCACACTGCTGGAATTGATGGCTGGTATATGTCACTATCTGTTGGTATTGATGACTGGATTAGATCACACTCTGCTGGTATTGATGGCTGGTATATGTCACACTCTGCTGGTATTGATGACTGGATTAAGTCACACTCTGCTGGTATTGATGGCTGAGTAGGTACTGAAGTCAGAGTTCTTGATATTCTTCTTCTTCAATGGTCTCTTCTGTCCCGGACGGATGTCCAATGAGGCATAACACAGGCCTTCCTCCCCCTGAGAGACAGAGATGTTTGTCCTCATACATTTAGCTTATTCCTTTGCTTTTGATTTAGTTTACATTATGCTGATCAAAATAGGACTGGTTTACAAAGTAGGCACCTAAATCTACAAGTCCATCCATAATTTAAAACACTCATTCTGGAAGGGATACAGTACCTTCTCTCTACTGCCACTTCCTTTGTTGGACGTCCTGTTCAGAGGAACTGAATTCTCATTTGGAGCTGAAGAGTAGAGCTGGACATTACTAACAATAACTTAACTACACTGTTTAAGTAGCATACAAACATTTTGATTACATACATTATAATAAATATATTAATACATTATTCCCCCCCAAAATTGGTTAGACTTTTTTTTACTTCAAAAGTTGGCAAAAGCATTTAAAATCCATCGGTTTTTAAAATGTATATAATTGATATTGTTAGATGATATTGTTTGCATAATGTTGTTAGCAATGTAAGAGGTGTACCTGATTTTCTGCAGAAGTAGTAAACAAAGGAGGAGGAGATGAAAGAGGAGAGGAGAACAGACACAGGACACAGACTGAACATCAGAGTCCAGCACTGTTGACATTCTTTGAGAGGGGAGGAGGCAACAGTAGATATGACCTCTGGGATAAAGGCTTCGCTCTCCGAGACTGAGGAAAAAATTGAGTCTTCGATTAAATTGTGAAAAGGGTACCAAAATAGTTTGTCAAAGGAACAACATGTTCTGTATGTCAGGCTGGATTGTCTACAAATTCCAGAACTGTAATATTGAGAGCATCCTGACCAGTGGCATCATGGCCTGTAAAAGGAACAAACACACACCCGCACACACACACACTGTCACGTCCTGACTATGCCTCTAGCCATCTTCGCACTGGCTGGGGCCATAGTCAGGACGTGGCCAATAGCGGTGCCTCTAGCCACGTCTATGCACTTGGTTCTCCCCAATTGGAGGCAGGTGTTGTGTATTGCCTCCAATTGGGGAACCTATTTGAGTTGACTGTTTTCAGCACATGGTGTGGTTTATTTTGGTTAGCAGCCGAAGGCTACAATACTCAGTCATAAGTCTGCTTTGAGTTTGTTTGTTTCTGTTGTACAATCCTTTATTAAAAGATGGATTATACCCACCGTTTTGCCTCTGCCAATCTGTCCAAACCCCAGACGTATGACACACACACACCCACCCACCCTCCCTACTCTGCTGCTGAGTTAGCACTGAGTTAACACACAAATCCGGTATTGCACTTTTCATAGATCCAATTAAATTAGATGTATGCGTGACAAGCCAGTTGACAAAGTGTTTCATAATCATTATGGTCAAACTTATCTAGTGGATAAATGTACACTGTAATTATGTGTAATGGCTTGATAGATGCATTGATGTTAACTATGGAAAATACTACTTGAATAGGTTTGGAGGGGGCATTTTGAATTAATTGAGAATATTACCTAGGATGATAAAACTCATAGAAGTTTGAGAAATTGTCTCTCCTGGACATTTTATTGGATTAATGTTCTGCTAATAACAGCTTTGTCCTCTGTTCTGTGTTTTGGGACCTTCTCTGTAGTCCAAGAGGTACCAATAGACCCAGACCTGTAACTGGGCTTATAAAGCTTCAGTGACAAAATATCTCTAACAGCCACATTTAGGCAAAAACTAATTTCGTGATGTTTTGGAAATGAAGAGATGCACCTTCAAACACTCAACCTCCTGTCATTCAAAGAAACATTTATTTTACTTAATTTAGGAGACACTTTAATCCAGAGTCACAAAAGTACAAAAGCACAAAGGGGCTAAGCCAGCCATTCTTACTAACCAATTTAGTTCCATGGCAATCCGGATGTAATACCCAAACCAGAAATACAGACATAAAGAAGAATTAAAATAATCGTACCAAGTGAAAGTCTGGTGACGTGTCCATAGTTGTAGACCTCCATCTTTTTAATAACTCCTTTCCCTCCTTCATCCACCACCTTAGTCTCCACAGTCCCACAGTAGTAGAGTCCCAGGTCAGATTCAGTGATGTTCTCAATCAGTAGATCATAAGTCTGGTCAGAGGAGTTCCATTGCAGTGTGAACCGAGGAAAAGGGTTTTGAAAATGTTTATGAGTCTCAGGATCTCTAAAAATGTCCTTACTACTGATAACCAGTGTAGGTTGGTGCTCATGAGAGCAGTTCCTGAACCATGTGATGTATATTCCAGTAGATGTTCTGCAGTCACAGTGGAGAGTGATGTTGTCTCCTGGTTGGACTCTGAGCTCCACCTCAGATCCAGAAATCCCATCCTGACTGGAGGAAACAGCACCTACAAGTAGCAGAAGGAACAGTGTTAACATGAACTCATGTTTCATCAGAAACTTCTCTACACGCTAACATGTGCCACAACAATATCCAAATTTGAAAATCTAGTCAACCTTTAAGTCACAATAAATAGCAACAATTAAACCTAATGAAACACACGTAAACTCACACAAGAGTGTGATGAGAGCAATACACAACAGGTCCATCTGGAGAACTGATGGTGTCAAAGAGTACCAGGGTCTTCGATATCAGAGAGTCGCTTGGATTTTGGTGCGTATTTCCTGATGGAGACTAGATCTACTTCACCATTAAAGGGCAGAAGAGCAGCGATTGGTTCAATCAAATGGAAAGTTTTGGGCCGTTTCTCTGAAACACATGTTGTGTCATGAAGGGGAGGGTGTAGCATCAATGTCACACCTTCAACACCACCTTGATGTCAATGGAAAATAGTCAGGTTTCAGGTTACCGAAAATAAAAACATGAATGTCCAATGCCAGCATAGTTTTTAAATTAAACGGACAAACATTTTATTTATCAGAGACAAATAAAGTTCAAAGGGCTGTCTGACGTTTGACCTTTAAACTGTAAAGATTATCAACAGAGAAGACTTAGAATAGATGTTCTATTTCCTCTATGTACCTTGTCAGCCAATCAATGACTAGCTCTTCTGTGGGTTTTGTAACACCTGCATCAGAGAATCAGACAATCAGTAACATTAGTAGTGGTCAACATGTGTTTGCATGTGTTCATTCACATAACAGGAATTTGGTAGTGAACATGTGATTATATATTCATGTATACGTCTCTGGGTGTTGTAGTTCACTCAGCTAGTGATGCTGTAGGGGGGCTTGTCTTCAGGTCTCTGGGGGTTGTAGTTCACTCAGCTAATGATGCTGTAGGGTGCTAGTTTCCAGGTCTCTGGGTGTTGTAGTTCACTCAGCTAGTGATGCTGTAGGGGGGCTAGTCTTCAGGTCTGTGGGGGTTGTAGTTCACTCAGCTAGTGATGCTGTATGGGGGAGCTTAAAGATATCTTCCTGTCTGAGGGGTTAAAGATGTCTTCCTGTCTGAGGGGTTAAAGATGTCTTCCTGTCTGAGGGGTTAAAGATGTCTTCAGGTCTGTTTAAACTATTGGTCATAAGAGTCAGAAGCAATTTTTAAGGCAGGGAACTGCAAAAACACCTTGTGGGGACTGATTTTCAGGTTCAGTCTTTATGGCGACATCAGGTCCCCCAATGTGAATCTCACGCTGATCTCAAACATGCAGAAACATACTAAGCTACATGTGCAGGGCCTCACTGGGTGTTCAAGCAGTTGACATGTGACTAACAGATTGAAATTGCTGTGGTGTCCACAGACTTGAACACCTCCCCTCAGACCTGAAACCTCCTTTACACCTCAGGCCTCCCCTGTTAAAGCTCCTGTTAGAGATCAACATCACCGGCCGAATTCACCCCTCCAACACACATAGACCTGTGCATGTACAAACAAACACGAACACATTCCCATATGTGCGCATGCATGGACATATAAACATTGTTCAAACGTATCCTTAACACTGCCTGTGCATCTGTAAGAGCGAGTCACTGATTGGCTGAGAAAATGCACTCAGCAAACAGGAAACCCACAATGGCTTACTGTTGCTGTTGCCGTGGTGCTGCTGTTTGCCTGACAATGAGTCCACCACAGGATGGACAGTTAGTGATGATCTCATACCCAACACACTACGTGTTCCCATTGTCACTGAAAAATAGTTATTTACTGTAATACAAAACTTAAGGAACTAGATTTGGACCAGCAGGTGAAGAAACATTTTCTGGCTTCACTATCACAGTACTACAACTAGAGCATCATGGTTATTTTAGTTCAAAATACTGGTAAACAATGGAGAAGTACTTTGTACTTTTCACAACTATGATGTTTCCTGGATATATACCACACGATATGGTGATTAAAACTGCTGAATATTAAGGATATGTAATGTTTATGATAATTTGATGTTTTTCCCGTCAGTGTTGTTTCTGACCGGTTAACTCTCCTTACTGTTCAGAATGAACTCAGAACACCTGATCACTCACCTGTCCCATGAAGAGAGGTCAGCAGATAATAGTCATTACCTCTAACTATAGAAGCCATCACAATCTACCTTCATCATATTGATTAACATTCAAGATACGTCTTAACCAACACATGTTCCATACATGTAAGTAAACATACAGCTGATAGATTTGTATTTTGGTCACTCATCCTGAACAGATTTTCTCATAGTATCGTGGGGTCTCACCTCCTCTCTTGTTCATTCCATCCCCTAACAATGTTGTCATTTACATCAAAATGTATTGTTGCCTTTTGTTCATATGTACACAAACACAAACACATACTTACACAGACACACACTCACACACACACAAACACACACACACACGCAAACACACACACACAAAGACTCACACACACACACAAACACACACACAGGCAAACACACACGCACAAAGACTCACACACACACACACACACACTCATTAGCTGGACCACAGAAAATGGCCAAGCAGTTAAAACGTGTCAAGTGGTAAAAAAGTCAAGTAGATGAAACATTTCTGGTTACAAGCGACCTGAAAATCCCCCACAGACCTAAAGACCTGAAGACAAACCCTTCTACAGCATCACTAGCTGAGTAAACTACAACTCCCAGAGACCTGAAGTCCTGAAGACAAACCCTTTTACAGCATCACTAGCTGAGTAAACTACAACTCCCAGAGACCTGAAGACCTGAAGACAAACACTTCTACAGCATCACTAGCTGAGTGAACTACAACCCCCACAGACCTAAAGACCAGATGACAAACGCTTCTACAGCATCACTAGCTGAGTGAACTACAACCCCCACAGACCTGAATGCCCCCCTACAGCAGTGTTTGGGTTAGTAGGTAGTTAGGTCAAGTGTAACTGACAGTCAGAAATCAGCATCAACAGACACACTTTTGGGACTCTTAACACAAGTTGTTACCATTTATTTTTTTATTTCATATTTCTTTACATTCTAATTATTAATGACATTATTATCAACAAAAGGATATATGTGGCTGGAAGGGCTTTGTAATAACTGTCACTGCTAAACTCAATCAATATCTGCCAGTCCAGAGTTCACCCAGAAAAGCCATTTTATGATTATAGAACTCCAGTTGGCTTTTGCAAATATATTAATGCAATTACAGAAAAATTATAATCTACAAATTGGAGAGCAAATACTTACTGTTTAGAAGAGATGAATAATCTGTAGAACCACCAATGTCTCTAAAAATGCACGACTAAAAATAACACATGAGTGGTATTTCTCTTATCTTTAGATATTTCACTACAATGAGATCATTCTTCATCAGTGAATCTATAAAAATAATTTCTCAGAGTCTATAATCTATTCATCTGGTCCTGCATGCTAATCTCACTGGACAAAAGGAAGAGTTGTTGAATTCATTCCAGGCTAGGAGAATGACTGGTCTCTTCTTCTCACCTGGAGTTTACTCTTGTCTTTATTAACACCTAAATTCAACAAAACAGAGAGTTTTCCCATCACAATTCTGACTGATGAATTTAACCACTAGGTGATATTTAGTGGACTGGTGTTCTGACCCACCATAGGTTCTCCCAATAAGGAAGGCAGCAGGGATGAGGATCAGAAACAGAGTTCTGGAGGACACCACCAGGACCCAGCTCAGACCACAGTCACAGGAAACATCACTGGTGCTGATGGTGGGAGGGGACTCTGTACAGTAGAAGATTACAAGTCACTGAACATTTTACTGTACCAGGTTTTCTGCAGAAGTAGTAAACAAAGGAAGAGGAGAGGAGAGAACAGACACAGGATACAGACTGAACATCAGAGTCCAACACAGACCACAGTGTTCAGGAAAGGAGTTGGGATCAGTACTTCCAATAGGGAGGAAAGGCTCCTCCACCCTCCATAGAGCATTTCAAAGTGAGAGGAGGATCTGGGCTCTGAAACAGGAAGGAAAGCCTGGAGAGCCTCCATACATGGCCAATCACCTCTACGCGTGGTCTCAATTTAAATGTTTTACATTTGTATAGACTACACTGCTCCAACACAAAACTCCATGACATATTCCCTGACATCTCTTACAGACGTCATGCTTCAGAGAGCTTCACAGCTTTGTCCTCGGTTCTGTGTTTTGGGACCCTCTCTGTAGTCTAAGAGGTACAAATAGACCCAGACCTGAAACAGGGCTTGTAAAGCTCCAGTGACAAATTATCTCTAACAGCCTCATTTCTTGATGTTTTGGAAACTAAGAAATGCACCTTCAAACACTCAACCTCCTGTCATTCATAGAAATATTTATTTTACGTAATTTTGGAGATGCTTTTATCCTGAGTGACAAACGTACAAAAGCACAAAGGGGCTAAGCCAGCCATCTTTACTTACCAATTTTGTTCAATGGCAATCCGGATGTAATACCCAAACCAGAAATACCGACAAAAGAAGAATTAAAATAATCATACCAAGTAAAAGTCTGTTGGTGACGTGTCCATAGTTGTAGACCTCCATCTGTTTAATACCTCCTTTCCCTCCTTCATCCACCACCTTAGTCTCCAGAGTGCCACAGTAGTAGAGTCCCAGGTCAGATTCAGTGATGTTCTCAATCAGTAGATCATAAGTCTGGTTACAGCAGTTCCATTGCAGTGTGAACCGAGGAAAAGGGTTTGGAGAAGTCTTAGGATCAAAAAAAATGTCCCTACTACTAATAACCAGGATAGGTTGGTATTCATGAGAGCAGTTCCTGAACCATATGATGTACATTCCAGTGGATATTCTGCAGTCACAGTACAGAGTGATGTGGTCTCCTGGTCTGACTCTCAGCTCCACCTCTGATCCAGAAATCCCATCCTGACTGGAGGAAACAGCACCTACAGGTAGCAGAAGGAACAGTGTTAACATGAACTGATGTTTCATCAGAAACTTCGCTACAAGCTAACATGTGATCAACATCACTGCCACTAGATTATCTAAATTGGAAAATACAATCATCCATTGAACCACAATAAATAGCAACAATTGAACTTAATGAAACACACGTAAACTCACACAAGAGTGTGATGAGAGCAATACACAACAGGTCCATCCGGTGAACTGATGGTGTCAAAGAATACCAGGGTCTTCGATGTCAGAGAGTCGCTTGGACTTTGGTGCGTATTTCCTGATGGAGACTAGATCAACTTCACCATTAAAGGGCAGAAGAGCAGCGATTGGTTCAATCGAATGGAAAGTTTTGAGCCGTTTCTCTGACACACACGTTGTGTCATGAAGGGGAGGGTCTAGCATCAATGTCACACCTTCAACACCACCTTGATGTCAATGGAAAATACTTTTGAGGTCAACACAGATAAAACCATGATCGTCCAATATATCCCATTCTCAAAGAAAACTACAAACACACTTTGGTTAAGAACCAAATAAATGTAGAGCGTTGTCTGACAATTGAACTTTATATAATAAAGCTTATGGACAGAGGACGGTTGGAAGAGTAGGAGGGCTGGTATTCAGGTATGTGGGAGTTGTAGTTCACTCAGCTAGTAATTCTGTAGGGGCGCTAGTCTTCAGGTCTGTGGGGGTTGTAGTTCACTCAGCTAGTGATGCTGTAGGGGGCTGGTCTTCAGGTATGTGGGAGTTGTAGTTCACTCAGCTACTGTTGCTGCAGGGGGGCCAGTCTTCAGGTCTTCAAGTCTGAGGTTTTTAAAATCAGGAGAAACTACAGTTGTTGCCATCTACTCGTTAAGCTTTAATATGTTCACTCTTGATCATATTATCTAACTAGCAGGACGCAGTCAAGTCAACTTGGTCCCTCTGTCACATCCTCACTAAATCACATCCTTCTAGTCCTTTCCCCCTCCTGGCACACAAGTCAACATGCACATCTACAAAACTCAGCTAGTCCTGTTTCTATGTGGGGCAGTTAAAGATGTCTTCAGGTCTGAGGGTTTAAAATTGTCTTCAGGCGTGGGGGGTTAATGAGGTCATGCAATCTGTTGACATTACAGGCCATAGTTCAAGTAATAGTAATTTTCCGAGCACGAAAACGCAAAAAGATTTATTTTCAAGTTTACCATTTGCAGGAACACCGGTCTCCTATTGCACACTTAAAAGTAGATCTGAAACACACACACATCTACATGTGCAGGGCCTCACAGGGTGTTCAAGCAGGTAACATGTGACAAGTTGATAAAAATGGTTGTGGTTTCTACAGACCTGAAACCTCCCCACAGACCTGAAGACCTCCCCTCAGACCTGAAGACCTCCCCACAGACCTGAAGACCTCCCCACAGACCTGAAGATAGGAGTATCTATAGGAGTAGGTCACTGATTGGCTGAAAAGATGCACTCAGTAGACAGGAAACCCACATTGACATCCTGTTGCTGTTGCCGTGGTGCTGCTGTTCGCCTGACAATGAGTCCATCACATATAGGATGGAAAGTTAGTGTTGATCTCCTACCAAACCCACTTAATGTCCCCAATGTTATTGAAAAATATAGTTATTTACAGAAATGCTTCCCCATATTTAAAAAGCTAGAACTGGCCCAGAAGATGAAGAAACATTTTCTTGGCTTCACTATCACAGTATCACAAGAGCATCATGGTTATTGTAGTTTCTGGCTGCTTTCACATCAGCATACTACAAAGGTGTTATGCCTAAATGTTTAGCAGAGGAGAAAAGCACTTTTTCAGTTTTAAGCTGAGTACAACCAAATTCTGTTTAACAGTAAGGAAGTACTTTGTATTTTTCACACCTCTGATGTTTCCAGATACAGTTAGGATGCTTAAAACTGCTGAATATTGAGGATATGTAACATTTATGAACATTTGATGTTTTCCCATTACTTGTTAGACCTCTTCCTGTTTAATATCTCCTTTCCCTCCTTCATCCACCACCTTAGTCTCCACAGTCCCACAGTAGTAGTCCCAGGTCAGATTCAGTTTTTGAAAGGTTAACTCTCCTTACTGGGCAGAATGAACTCAGAACACCTGATCACTCACCTGTCCCATGAAGAGAGGTCAGCAGGTATTAGTCATTACCTCTAACTATAGTAGCCATCACAATCTACCTTTATCATATTGATTCATATTCAAGATACATCTTAACCAACACATGTTTAATACATGCAGATTTATCAGGTTGAGGTCCTTCTCTTTGAAACGCATGTTGTGACATAAAGGGGAGGGTCTGGCATCAAGCTAAACATCGTGGCAACAGCAACAGGAAGTCAACGTGGGTTTCCTGTGTGTGGTCCCTCAGCCAATCAGTGACCAGCTCTTACATTAATATCTTAAATCCTACTCTTTCTAATTTGAGTAACCCAGTAGCTGTTCTCAGAGGTGAGATGTAGGAATATATCATTTATATGGAGATACATACAGTATCAGTCAAAGATTCACAGGTCCAAACTATTGACTGGTCTTGTCTGTGTCGGTGCTGTTCTGCATGAATGCATCTATGTGGTTGTGGTCTAGTTGGGCCTCCCTGTGAAATAGGCCTTCAGGTCTGAAACCACGGTTGTTTCTATCTACTTGTCTACCATCTTTACCATCAGACTTCAAGCTGGAGAAGATGTGTCACTCTCATCCTACTACCATTAGGTTAACAATACTATTGGACAAACATTTCTGATAAAATATTTTTATTTCAACATATTTTCTGTAAAGTAATTTTCTCAAAATACAGATCATACAACTTTTCTTAATCTAAAATCTATCAGTATATCAAGGTCAGTTGGTAAACAACTCCAAGATATATGAAGGTATTATATCACAAAGCAAATGAAAGTCGGGGTTAAAAACAAAGTCCTTTGCTGTAAAATACATTGCTATCAGAGAGATAATATAGACATCCGGCTATTGATGATGTGATGAAACTAGAGGACAACAGTTTCATCACAGATTTCAGTTTCATCACAGATTTAACACAGAGGCTCAAACCCATGATTTTAATACCATGAAGGCCGTAGAGGCAGAGAAAATCACAGACAGAGTTACATAGTAAATAGGTCAGAGCCACCAGGGGCTCATATATATATAAGATCTGCTGATGGCTGGTATAAATCTCACATATTACTACTATTGATGGCTGGTACAGTTTATTCTGCAGGTATTGATGGCTGGTACAGTTTATTCTGCTGGTATTGATGGCTGGTGTATGTCACACTCTGCTGGTATTGATGACTGGATTAAGTCACACTCTGCTGGTATTGATGGCTGAGTAGGTACTGAAGTCAGAGTTCTGGATATTCTTCTTCTTCACTGGTCTCTTCTGTCCCTGACGGATGTCCAATGAGGCATAACACAGGCCTCCCTCCCCCTGAGAGACAGAGATGTTTGTCCTCATACATTTAGCTTATTCCTTTGCTATTGATTTAGTTGACATTAGGCTGATTAAAATAGGACTGGTTTACAAAGTGGGCACCTAAATCTACAAGTCCATCCATCATTTAAAACACTCAATCTGGAAGGGATACAGTACCTTCTCTCTACTGCCACCTCCTTTGTTGGACGTCCTGTTCAGAGGAACTGAATTCTCATTTGGAGCTGAAGAGTAGAGCTGGACATTACTAACAATAACTTAACTACACTGTTTAAGTAGCATACAAACATTTTGATTACATACATTATAATAAATATGTTAATACATTATTCCACCCAAAGATTGGTTAGACTATTTTTTACTTCAAAAGTTGGCAAAAGCATTTAAAATCCATCGGTTTTTAAAATGTATAATAATTGATATTGTTAGATGATATTGTTTGCTTAATGTTGTTAGCAATGTAAGACGTGTACCTGGTTTTCTGCAGAAGTAGTAAACAAAGGAGGAGGAGATGAGAGAGGAGAGGAGAACAGACACAGGACACAGACTGAACATCAGAGTCCAGCACTGTTGACATTCTTTGAGAGGGGAGGAGGCAACAGTAGATATGACCTCTGGGATAAAGGCTTCGCTCTCCGAGGCTGAGGTAAAAATGGAGTCTTCGATTAAATTGTGAAAAGGGTACCAAAATAGTTTCTCAAAGGAACAACATGTTCTGTATGTCAGGCTGGATTGTCTACAAATGCCAGAACTGTAATATTGAGAGCATCCTGACCAGCGGCATCATAGCCTGTAAAAGGAACAATCACACACACACACACACACACACACACCCTACTCTGCTGCTGAGTTAGCACTGTGTTAACACACAAATCCGGTATTGCACATTTCATAGATCCAATTAAATTAGATGTATGCGTGACAAGCCAGTTGACAAAGTGTTTCATGATCATTATGGTCAAACTTATTTAGTGGATAAATGTACACTGTAATTATGTGTAATGGCTTGATAGATGCATTGATGTTAACTATGGAAAATGCTACTTGAATAGGTTTGGAGGGGGCATTTTGAATTAATTGAGAATATTACCTGATATGATAAAACTCATAGAAGTTTGAAAAATTGTCTCTCCTGGAGGTTTTACTGGATTAATGTTCTGCTAATAACAGCTTTGTCCTCTGTTCTGTGTTTTGGGACCTTCTCTGTAGTCCAAGAGGTACCAATAGACCCAGACCTGTAACTGGGCTTATAAAGCTTCAGTGACAAAATATCTCTAACAGCCTCATTTAGGCAAAAACTAATTTCTTGATGTTTTGGAAATGAAGAAATGCACCTTCAAACACTCAACCTCCTGTCATTCAAAGAAACATTTATTTTACTTAATTTTGGAGATGCTTTTATCCAGAGTCACAAATGTACAAAAGCACAGCCGGGCTAAGCCAGCCATCTTTACTTACCAATTTTGTTCAATGGCAATCCGGATGTAATACCCAAACCAGAAATACAGACATAAAGAAGAATTAAAATAATCATACCAAGTAAAAGTCTGTTGGTGACGTTTCCATAGTTGTAGACCTCCATCTGTTTGATACCTCCTTTCCCTCCTTCATCCACCACCTTAGTCTCCAGAGTCCCACAGTAGTAGAGTCCCAGGTCAGATTCAGTGATGTTCTCAATCAGTAGATCATAGGTCTGGTTACAGCAGTTCCATTGCAGTGTGAACCGAGATAAAGGGTTTGGAGAAGGTTGAAAAGTCTTAGGATCAAAAGAAATGTACCTACTACTAATAACCAGGGTAGGTTGGTATTCATGAGAGCAGTTCCTGAACCATGTGATGGATACACCAGTAGATGTTCTGCAGTCACAGTGGAGAATTATGTTGTCTCCTGGTCTGACTCTCAGCTCCACCTCTGATCCAGAAATCCCATCCTGACTGGAGGAAACAGCACCTACAGGTAGCAGAAGGAACAGAGTTAACATGAACTGATGTTTCATCAGAAACTTCGCTACAAGCTAACATGTGTTCAACATCACTGCCACTAGAATATCTAAATTGGAAAATACAATCATCCATTAAACCACAATAAATAGCAACAATTAAACTTAATGAAACACACGTAAACTCACACAAGAGTGTGATGAGAGCAATACACAACAGGTCCATCTGGTGAACTGATGGTGTCAAAGAATACCAGGGTCTTCGATGTCAGAGAGTCGCTTGGACTTTGGTGCGTATTTCCTGATGGAGACTAAATCTACTTCACAATTAAAGGGCAGAAGAGCAGCGATTGGTTCAATCGAATGGAAAGTTTTGAGCCGTTTCTCTGACACACATGTTGTGTCATGAAGGGGAGGGTCTAGCATCAATGTCACACCTTCAACACCTTCAACACCACCTTGATGTCAATGGAAAATACTTTTGAGGTCAACACAGATAAAACCATGATCGTCCAATATTTCCCATTCTCAAAGAAAACTACAAACACACTTTTGTTAAGAACCAAATAAATGTAGAGGGCTGTCTGACAATTGAACTTTATATAATAATGCTTATGGACAGAGGACGGTTGGAAGAGTAGGAGGGCTAGTCTTCAGGTATGTGGGAGTTGTAGTTCATACAGCTAGTAATTCTGTAGGGGCGCTAGTCTTCAGGTCTGTGGGGGTTGTAGATCACTCAGCTAGTGATGCTGTAGGGTTGCTGGTCTTCAGGTCTGTGGGGGTTGTAGTTCACTCAGCTAGTGTTACTGTAGGGGTGCTGGTCTTCAGGTCTGTGGGGGTTGTAGTTCACTCAGCTACTGTTGCTGCGGGGGGGCCAGTCTTCAGGTCTTCAGGTCTGAGGTTTTTAAAATCAGTAGAAACTACAGTTGTTTCCATCTACTAGTTAAGCTTTAATATGTTCACTCTTGATAACAGAACCTAACTAGCAGGACCCAGTCAAGTCAACTTGGTCCCTCTGTCACATCCTCAGTAAATCACATCCTTCTAGTCCTTTCCCCCTCCTGGCACACGAGTCAACATGCACATCTACAAAACTCAGCTAGTCCTGTTTCCATGTGGGGCAGTTAAAGATCTCTTCAGGTCTGAGGGTTCAAAATTGTCTTCAGGCGTGGGGGGTTAATGAGGTCATGCAATCTGTTGACATTACAGGCCGTAGTTCTAGTAATAGAGTCACACGCAATTTTCCGAGCACGAAACCGCAAAAACATTTATTTTCAAGTTTACCATTTGCAGGACCACCGGTCTCCTAATGCACACTTAAAAGTGGATCTGAAACACACACACATATACATGTGCAGGGCCTCACAGGGTGTTCAAGCAGTTAACATGTGACTAGTAGATAGAAATGGTTGTGGTTTCTACAGACCTGAAGACCTCCCCAAAGACCTGAAGACCTCCCCTCAGACCTGAACACCTCCACTCAGACCTGAACACCTCCCCTCAGACCTCAACACCTCCACTCAGACCTGAAGACCTCCCCTCATACTTGAATACCTCCCCTCAGAACTGACCACCTCCCCTCAGACCTGAACACCTCCCCTCAGACCTGAACACCTTCTGTACACCTCAGCCCTCTCCTCTTGCATCCCCTGTTAAACACATCAGTACAGAGCAACATCACTGGCTGAATAAACCTACAACACACATAGACCTGTGCACGTACAAACATATGGAAACACATTCCCACACACGCACATACATGTATATACATGCATTTTATCATATATTATATACAAATATTAATCACTATTGACTATGTTGAGACATTTCCATTGACACAGTCCAAACAGGACATCTATAGGAGTAGGTCACTGATTGGCTGAAAAGATGCACTCAGTAGACAGGAAACCCACAATGACTTCCTGTTGCTGTTGCCGTGGTGCTGCTGTTCGCCTGACAATGAGTCCATCACATACAGGATGGAAAGTTAGTGTTGATCTCCTACCCAACAAACTAAATGTCCCCAATGTTATTGAAAAATATAGTTATTTACAGAAATGCTTTCCCAAATGTAAAAAGCTAGAACTGGCCCAGAAGATGAAGAAACATTTTCTTGGCTTCATTATCACAGTATCACAAGAGCATCATGGTTATTGTATTTTCTGGCTGCTTTCACATCAGCATACTAAATATAGGCCTAAATGTTTAACAGAGGAGAAAAGCACTTTTTCTGTTTTAAGCTGAATACAACCAAATTCTGTTTAACAGTAGGGAAGTAATTTGTATTTTTCACACCTCTGATGTTTCCCGGTACAGTTGGGATGCTTAAAACTGCTGAATATTGAGGATATGTAACATTTATGATCATTTGATGTTTTCCAATTACTTAGTAGACCTCTTCCTGTTTAATACCTCCTTTCCCTCCTTCATCCACCACCTTAGTCTCCACAGTCCCACAGTAGTAGAGTCCCAGGTCAGATTCAGTGATGTTCTCAATCAGTAGATCATAAGTGTTGTTAGAGGGGTTCCATTGCAGTGTGAACCGAGGAAAAGGGTTTTGAAAATATTTATGAGTCTCAGAATATTTAAACATGTACTTAATACTAATAACCAGAGTAGGTTGGTATTCATGAGAGCAGTTCCTGAACCATGTGATGTATATTCCAGTGGATGTTCTGCAGTCACAGTGGAGAGTGATGTTGTCTCCTGGTCGGACTCTCAGCTCCACCTCTGATCCAGAAATCCCATCCTGACTGGAGGAAACAGCACCTACAGGTAGCAGAAGCAACAGTGTTAACATGAACTGATGTTTCATCAGAAACTTCTCTACACGCTAACATGTGTTCAACATCACTGCCACCACAATATCCAAATTTGAAACTCCAGTCATCCATTAAACCACAATAAATAGCAACAATTAAACCTAATGAAACACATGTAAACTCACACAAGAGTGTGATGAGAGCAATACACAACAGGTCCATCTGGTGAACTGATGGTGTCAAAGAGTATCAGGGTCTTCGATGTCAGAGAGTCGCTTGGACTTTGGTGCGTATTTCCTGATGGAGACTAGATCTACTTCACCATTAAAGGGCAGAAGAGCAGCGATTGGTTCAATCAAATGGAAAGTTTTGAGCCGTTTCTCTGAAACACATGTTGTGTTATGAAGGGGAGGGTGTAGCATCAATGTCACACATTCAACACCACCTTGATGTCAATGGAAAATAGTCAGTTTTCAGGTTACTGAAAATAAAAACATGAATGTCCAATTCCACCTTATTTTCAAATGAATTGGACAAACATGTTAATTTTCAGAACCAAATAAAGTTCAAAGGGCTGAATGACGTTTGAACTTCAAACTCTAAATATTATCAACAGAGAAGATTTAGAATAGATGCTCTATTTCCTCTATGTACCTTGTCAGCCAATCAGTGACTAGCTCTTCTGGGGATTTTGTAACACCTACATCAAAGAATCAGACAATCAGTAACATTAGTAGTGGTCAACATGTGTTTGCATGTGTTCATATACATAACAGGTATTTAGTAGTGAACATGTGATTCAATATGCATGTATAGGACTCTGGGGGTTGTAGTTCATTCAGCTAGTGATGCTGTAGGGGGGCTACTCTTCAGGTCTCTGGGGGTTGTTGTTCCCTCAGCTAGTGATGCTGTAGGGGGGCTAGTCTTCAGGTCTCTGGGGGTTGTAGTTCACTCAGCTAGTAATGCTGTAGGGGGCTAGTCTTCAGGTCTGTGGGGGTTGTAGTTCCCTCAAATAGTGATGCTGTAGGGGGATTGTCTTCAGGTCTGTGGGGGTTGTAGTTCATTCAGCTAGTGATTCTGTAGGGGGTCTTGTCTTCAGGTTTGTGGGGGTTGTAATTCACTCAGCTAGTGATGCTGTATGGGGGGGCTTAAAGATGTCTTCCTGTCTGAGGGGTTAAAGATGTCTTCCTGTCTGAGGGGTTAAAGATGTCTTCCTGTCTGAGGGGTTAAGATGTCTTCAGGTCTGTTTAAACTATTGGTCGTAAGAGTCAGAAGCAATTTTCAGAACAGGGAACTGTAAAAACACCTGGGGGTACTGATTTTCAGGTTCAGTCTTTATGGAGACATCAGGTCCCCCAATGTGAATCTCAAGTGGATCTCAAACACGCAGAAACATACTAAGCTACATGTGCAGGGCCTCACTGGGTGTTCAAGCAGTTAACATGTGACTAACAGATAGGAATGGTTGTGGTTTCCACAGACCTGAAGACCTCCCCAGAGACCTGAAGACCTCCCCTCAGACCTGAAGACCTCCCTTCAGACCTGAACACCTCCCCTCAGACCTGAAGACCTCCCCTCAGACCTGAAGACCTCCCTTCAGACCTGAACACCTCCCCTCAGACCTGAAGACCTCCCTTCAGACCTGAACACCTCCCCTCAGACCTGAAGACCTCCCCTCAGACTTGAACACCTCCCCTCAGACCTGAAACCTCTTTACACCTCAGGCCTCCCCTGTTAAAGCTTCTGTTAGAGATCAACATCACTGGCTGAATTCACCCCTCCAACACACATAGACCTGTGCATGTACAAACACACACAAACACATTCCCATACGTGCACATGCATGAACATATACACATGTAAACATTATTCAAACGTATCCTTAACACTGCCTGTACATCTGTAAGAGCGAGTCACTGATTGGCTTAACACTGCCTGTACATCTGTAAGAGCGAGTCACTGAGCGAGACATTGATTGGCTGAGAAAATGCAATCAGCAAACAGGAAACCCACAATCACTTACTGTTGCTGTTGCCGTGGTGCTGTTGTTTGCCTGACGATGAGTCCACCACAGGATGGACAGTTAGTGATGATCTCATACCCAACACACTACGTGTTCCCATTTTCACTGAAAAATAGTTATTTACAGTAATACAAAACTTAAAGAACTAGAATTGGACCAGCAGGTGAAGAAACATTTTCTTGGCTTCACTATCACAGTACTACAACTGGAGCATCAGTTATTTTAGTTCCAAATACTGGTAAACAATGGAGAAGTACTTTGTACTTTTCACACCTCTGATGTTTCCTGGATATATACCCTACGACATGATGATTAAAACTGCTGAATATTATGGATATGTAACGTTTATGCTCATTTGATGTTTTCCCGTCAGTGTTGTTTCTGACAGGTTAACTCTCCTTACTGTGCAGAATGAACTCAGAACACCTGATCACACACCTGTCCCATGAAGAGAGGTCAGCAGGTATTAGTCACTACCTCTAACTATAGTAGCCATCACAATATACCTTTATCATATTGATTAACATTCAATATACGTCTTAACCAACACAAGGAAGTAAACATACAGCTGATAGATTTGTATTTTGGTCACTCATCCTGAACATATTTTCTCATAGTATCGTGGGGTGTCACCTCCTCTCTTGCTCATTCCATCCCCTAACAATGTTGTCATTTGCTTCAAAATGTATTGTTGCCTTTTGTTCACATGTACACAAACACAGACACACACTCACACAGACACACACTCACACACACACAAACACACATGCACACAAACACACATGCACACAAACACACACACAAACACACACTCACACAAAGACTCACACAAACACACACTCACACAAAGACTCACACACACACACACTCATTTGCTGGACCACAGAAACTGGCCAAGCAGTTAAAACGTGTGTAAGTGGTAAAAAAGGCAAGCAGATGAAACATCTGTGGTTACAACCGACCTGAAAATCCCCCACACACCTAAAGACCTGAAGATAAACCCTTCTACAGCATCACTAGCTGAGTGGACGACAACCCCCACACACCTAAAGACCTGAAGATAAACCCTTCCACAGCATCGCTAGCTGAGTGAACTACAACCCCCACAGACCTGAAGACCAGACCCTCTATAGCAACACTAGATGAGTGAACTACAACCCCCACAGACTTGAAGGCCCCCCTACAGCATCACTAGCTGAGTGAACTACAACCCCCACAGACCTGAAGACCAGACCCTCTATTGCAACACTAGATTTGTGAAATACAACCCCCACAGACCTGAAGACTACCCCCCTACAGCATCACTAGCTGAGTGAACTACAACCCCCACAGACCTGAATGTCCCCCTACAGCATCACTAGCTGAGTGAACTACAACCCCCACAGACCTGAAGACTAGTCCCCCTACAGCAGTGTTTGGGTTAGTAGGTAGTTAGGTCAAATGTAACTGACAATCAGAAATCAGCATCAACAGACACACTTTTGGGACTCTTAACATAAAGTGTTACCGTTTATTTTTTTCTTTCGTATTTCTTTACATTTTAATTATAAATGACATTATTATCAACAAAAGGATATATGTGGCTGGAAGGGCTTTGTATTAACTGTCACTGTTAAACTCAATCAATATCTGCCAGTCCAGAGTTCACCCAGAACAGCCATCTTATGATTATAGAACTCCAGTTGTCGTTTGCAAATATATTAATGCAATTACAAAAAAATTATAGTCTACAAATTGGAGAGCAAATATTTACTTCTTAGAAGAGATTAAAAATCTGTAGAACCAACAATGTTTCTCAAAAATGCACGAATACAATAACACATCTGTGGTATTCATCTCCTCTTTAGATATTTCACCACAATGAGATCACCCCTTATCAGGGAATCTATAAAAAATAATTTCCCAGAGTCTATAATTTATTCATCTGGTCCTGCATGGTTATCTCAAAGGGAAGTGTTGTTCAATTCATTCCAGGCTCGGAGAATGACTGGTCTCTTCTTCTCACCTGGAGTTTACACTTCTCGTTATTAACACCTGATTTAACAAAACAAGAAAAAACATCTTAACGAGTTTTCCCATCACTATTCTGACTGATGAATTTAACCACTAGGTGATATTTAGTAAACTGGTGTTCTGACCCACCATAGGTTCTCCCAATAAGGAAGGCAGCAGGGATGAGGATCAGAAACAGAGTTCTGGAGGACACCACCAGGACCCAGCTCAGACCACAGTCACAGGAAACATCACTGGTGCTGATGGTGGGAGGGGACTCTGTACAGTAGAAGATTACAAGTCACTGAACATATTTACTGTACCTGGTCTTCTGCAGAAGTAGAAAACAAAGTAGGAGAGAGGAGAACAGACACAAGAGAGACTGAACATCAGAGTCTAACACAGACCACCAACTTCAGGAGGGGAGGAGGGATCAGTAGATATGACCTCTGGGAGGATCTCTGGGATAAAGGAAATACAAACTTAATGGTAATAAACTCAGTATTTGACAACTCAGACATGTAAAGTATTTGGCAAAGATTGCAGGCATTCACGAACCTGGAAAATCAAAGGCTCATTGAGCTACATGATACCAACTAATATTTCCCTCCCAGAAAAGTTCAACAAATTCTACACACTTCTAGTTGGACAATACTGAACCAATCAGGAATTCGCTTGCTGCCATGGAAAATCTGTTGCCTTCGTTCTCCGAGGCTGAGGTGAAAATCTCAATGGAGTCTTCGATGGAATTGTGAAGAGGGTACAAAAATCATTTCTCAAAGGAACAACATGTTCTGTATGTCAGGCTGGGTTCTCTACAAATACCAGCACTGTAATATTGAGAGCATCCTGACCAGCTGCATTGAGAAGTTTACCTAGGATGATAATAATACTCATTGAATAAGATTGAGAGATTGTCTCTCCTGGGCTTCATACTGGATTAGTGTTCTGCTAATATCAGCGTTATTACATTTTGGCTTCATGACGTCCTGGTGTCGTCCAGCAGGCAGGGACTGGACAGTGAGGATCAACACCCATAATCCATTGCACTGCCTTAAGTCTCTACACAACCTGGGAAGTCACGTTAAAATGAAGGTACATTTTAGACCACTGTCATTTCTAATTCCAGAAGGGAGGAAAGGCTCCGCCCCCCTCCCTAGACCATTTCAAAGTGAGAGGAGGATCTGGGCTCTGAAACAGGAAGGAAAGCCTGGAGAGCATCCATACATGGCCAATCACCTCTAGGCGTGGTCTCAATTTAAATGTTTTACATTTGCATAGACTACACTGCTCCAACACGAAACTCCATGACATATTCCCTGACATTTCTTACAGTCGTGATGCTTCAGAGAGCTTATCAGCTTTGTCCTCAGTTCTGTGTTTTGAGACCTTCTCTGTAGTCCAAGAGGTACCAATAGACCCAGACCTGTAACTGGGCTTATAACGCTCCAGTGACAAATAATCTCTAACAGCCTCATTTCTTGATGTTTTGGAAACGAAGAAATGCACCTTCAAACACTTAATCTCATGTCATTCAAAGAAACATTTATTTCACGTAATTATGGAGATGCTTTTATCCAGAGTCACAAAGGTACAAAAGCACAAAGGGGCTAAGCCAGCCATCCTTACTTACCAATATAGTTACATGGAAATCCGGATGTAATACCCAAACAAGAAATACAGACATTAAGAAGAATTAAAATAATCATACCAAGTAAAAGTCTGTTGGTGACGTGTCCATAGTTGTAGACCTCCATCTTTTTAATAACTCCTCTCCCTCCTTCATCCACCACCTTAGTCTCCAGAGTCCCACAGTAGTAGAGTCCCAGGTCAGATTCAGTGATGTTCTCAATCAGTAGATCATAGGTCTGGTTAGAGGAGTTCCATTGCAGTGTGAACCGAGGAAAAGGGTTTTGAAAATGTTTATAAGTCTCAGGATCTCTAAAAATTCCCTTAGTACTAATAACCAGGGTAGGTTGGTGCTCATGAGAGCAGTTCCTGAACCATGTGATGGATACTCCAGTGGATATTCTGCAGTCACAGTGCAGAGTGATGTTGTCTCCTGGTTGGACTCTAAGATCCACCTCTGATCCAGAAATCCCATCCTGACTGGAGGAAACAGCACCTACAGGTAGCAGAAGGAACAATGTTAAAAGGATCTCTTGTTTCATCAGAAACTTCTCTACAAGCTAACATGTGTTCAACATCACTGCCACTACAATATCCAAATTTGAAACTCCAGTCATCCATTAAACCACAATAAATAGCAACAATTAAACCTAATGAAACACACGTAAACTTACACAAGAGTGTGATGAGAGCAACACACAACAGGTCCATCTAGTGAACTGATGGTGTCAAAGAGTATCAGGGTCTTCGATGTTAGAGAGTCGCTTGGACTTTGGTGCGTATTTCCTGATGGAGACTAGATCTACTTCACCATTAAAGGGCAGAAGAGCAGCGATTGGTTCAATCGAATGGAAAGTTTTGAGCCGTTTCTCTGAAACACATGTTGTGTCATGAAGGGGAGGGTCTAGTGTCAATGTCACACCTCCAACACCACCTTGATGTCAATGGAAAATAGTCAGGTTTGAGGTTACCGAAAATAAAAACATGAATGTCCAGTGCCACCTCATTTTCAAATGAATTGGACAAACATCCTAACTCACAGAACCAAATAAAGTTCAAAGGGCTTTCTGACGTTTGACCTGTAAACTGTAAAGCTTATCAACAGAGAAGACTTAGAATATATGCTCTATTTCCTCTATGTACCTTGTCAGCCAATCAGTGACTAGCTCTTCTGGGGGTTTTGTAACACCTACATCAAAGAATCAGACAATCAGTAACATTAGTAGTGGTCAACATGTGTTTGCATGTGTTCATATACATAACAGGTATTAAGTAGTGAACATGTGATTCTATATGCATGTATACGTCTCTGGGGGTTGTAGTTCACTCAGCTAGTGATGCTGTAGGGGGCTATTCTTCAGGTCTGTGGGGGTTGTAGTTCACTCAGCTAGTGATGCTGTAGGGGGCTAGTCTTCAGGTCTGTGGGGGTTGTAGTTCACTCAGCTAGTGATGCTGTAGGGGGGTAGTCTTCAGGTCTGTGGGGGTTGTAGTTCATTCAGCTAGTGATACTGTAGGGGGCTAGTCTTCAGGTCTGTGGGGATTGTAGTTCATTCAGCTAGTGATGCTGTAGGGGGGTAGTCTTCAGGTCTGTGGTGGTTGTAGTTCACTCAGCTAGTCATGAGTGAACTAAATCTGTTTAGGATGAGGGACCAAAATACAAATCCATCAGCTATATGTTTACTTACATGTGTTGTTTAAGATGTATCTTGAATGTTAATCAATATGATAGAGGTATATTGTGATGGCTACTATAGTTAGAGGTAATGACTAATACCTGCTGACCTCTCTTCATGGGACAGGTGAGTGATCAGGTGTTCTGAGTTCATTCTGCCCAGTAAGGAGATTTAACCTGTCAGAAACATCACTGTGACAGTAAAAACATCAAATGATCATAAACGTTACATATCCTCAATATTCAGCAGTTTTAATCACCATAACGTATGGTATATATCCTGGAAACATCAGAGGTGTGAAAAATACAAAGTATTTCTCAATTGTTTACCATTATTTGGAACAAAAATAACCATGATGCTCTAGTATTAGTACTGTGATAGTGAAGCCAAGAAAATGTTTCTTCACCTCCTGGTCCAATTCTAGTTCTTTAAGTTTTGTATTACTGTAAATAACTATTTTTCAGTGACAATGGGGACACGTAGTGTGTTGGGTATGAGATCATCACTAACTGTCCATCCTGTGGTGGACTCATCGTCAGGCAAACAGCAGCACCACGGCAACAGCAACAGTAAGTCATTGTGGGTTTCCTATTTGCTGAGTGCATTTTCTCAGCCAATCAGTGACTCGCTCTTACAGATGTACAGGCAGTGTTAAGGATACGTTTGAATAATGTTTATATGTGTATATGTCCATGCATGTGCACGTATGGGAATGTGTTTGTGTGTGTTTGTACATGCACAGGTCTATGTGTGTTGGAGGGGTGAATTCGGCCAGTGATGTTGATCTCTAACAGGAGCTTTAACAGGGGAGGCCTGAGGTGTAAAGGAGGTGTTCAGGTCTGAGGGGAGGTCTTCAGGTCTGAGGGGAGGTCTTCAGGTCTGAGGGGAGATGTTCAGGTCTGAGGGGAGGTGTTCAGGTCTGAGGGGAGGTCTTCAGGTCCTCCCCACAGACCTAAAGACCTCCCCTCAGACCTGAAGACCTCCCCTCAGACCTGAACACCTCCCCTCAGACCTGAACACCTCCCCTCAGACCTGAACACCTTCTGTACACCTCAGCCCTCCCCTCTTGCCCCTGTTAAACACATCAGTACAGAGCAACATCACTGGCTGAATAAACTCCTACAACACACATAGACCTGGCAACATACAAACATATGGAAACACATTCCCACACACACACATACATGTATATACATGCATGTTATCATATATTATATACAAATATTAATCACTATTGACTATGTTAAGACATTTCCATTGACACGGTCCAAACAGTACATCAATAGGAGTAAGTCACTGATTGGCTAAAAAGATGCCCTCAGAAGACAGGAAACCCACACTGACTTCCTGTTGCTGTTGCCGTGGTGCTGCTGTTCGCCTGACAATGAGCTCATCACATACAGGATGGAAAGTTAGTGTTGATCTTCTACCCAACACACTAAATGTCCCCATTTAGTTATTTACAGAAATTCTTCCCTACATTTAAAAAGCTAGAACTGGCCCAGAAGATGAAGAAACATTTTCTTGGCTTCACTATCACAGTATCACAAGAGCTTCATGGTTATTGTAGTTTCTGGCGGCATTCACATCAGCATACTAAATGGGCGTGAGGCCTAAATGTTTAGCAGAGGAGAAAAGCACTTTTTCTGTTTTAAGCTGAGTACAACCAAATTCTGTTTGACAGTAGGGAAGTACTTTGTATTTTTCACACCTCTGATGTTTCCCGGTACAGTTGGGATGCTTAAAACTGCTGAATATTGAGGATATGTAACATTTCATGTTTTCCCATTACTTGTTAGACCTCTTCTTGTTTAATACCTCCTTTCACTCCTTCATCCACCAACTTAGTCCCCACAGTCCCACAGTAGTAGAGTCCCAGGTCAGATTCAGTTTTTGAAAGGTTACCTCTCCTTACTGGGCAGAATGAACTCAGAACATCTGATCACACACCTGACCCATGAAGAGAGGTGAGCAGGTATTAGTCATTACCTCTAACTATAGTAGCCATCACAATCTACCTTTATCATATTGATTCATATTCAAGATACATCTTAACCAACACATGCTTCATACATGCAGATTTATGGAACCCACCATAGGTGCTCCCAATAAGGAGGACAGCAGGGATGAGGATCAGGAACAGAGTTCTGGAGGACACTACCAGGACCCAGCTCAGACCACAGTCTCAGGAAACACCCCTGGTTCTGATGGTGTCAAGGCAGGGGTGATGATCAGAAACATCACCCACTGGTGGAAGACAAAGGAACTGTGTTAACATGAACTCATGCTTCATCAGAAACATCTCTACGTGCTAAAATGTGTTAAACATCTCAGCTAGCACAATATCAAATTAACAAATCTAACCAACCGTAAGATCACAATAAGTAAAACCAGCTATGAAGCAGCTATTAGACCTAATGAAACACATTTACTCACACCAGAGTGTGATGAGAGAAACACACAACATGTCCATCCAGTGAACTGAAAGTCAGATAGAGTCATGGAGTAGCAGGGTCTTTGTTGTGTGTTTCTGTGATGGTGACTACATGTATTTAACCACGGAAGGACAAACGTGCAGCGATTGTTCAATTTCTTCATTTCAGGCTATCAGCTTGAGGTCCTTCTCTTTGAAACGCATGTTGTGACATAAAGGGGAGGGTCTGGCATCAAGGTAAAAATTGTGGCAACAGCAACAGGAAGTCAACATGGGTTTCCTGTGTGTGGTCCCTCAGCCAATCAGAGAACCACACTAAATATGAATATTTTAAAGCCAACTCTTTATAATTTGATTATCCCAGTAGCCATTCTCAGAGCAGGTCTGTACATCTTTCTAGGTGGGATGTAGGAATATATCATTTATATGGAGATACATACAGTACCAGTCAAAGACTCACAGGTCCAAACTATTGACTGGTCTTGTCTGTGTCTGTGCTGTTCTGCCTGAATGCATCTATGTGGTTGTGGTCTAGTTGGGCCTCCCTGTGAAAGAAGCCTTCAGGTCTGAAACCACGGTTGTTTCTATCTACTTGTCTACCATCTTTACCATCAGACTTCAAGCTGGAGAAGATGTGTCACTCTCATCCTACTACCATTAGGTTAACAATACTATTGGACAAACATTTCTGATAAAAGATTTATATTTCAACATATTTTCTGTAAAGTATATTTCTCAAAATACAGATCATTCAACTTATCTTAATCTCAAATCTGTCAGTATATCATGGTCAGTTGGTAAATCACTCCAAGATATATAAAAGTATTATATCACAAAGCAAATGAAAGTCGGGGTTAAGAACAAAGTCCTTTGCTGTAAAATACATTGCTATCAGAGAGAGCATATAGACATCCGGCTACTGATGATGTGATGAAACTAGAGGACAACAGTTTCATCACAGATTTTACACAGAGGCTCAAACCCATGATTTCAATACCATGAAGGCCGTAGAGGCAGAGAAAATCACACAGACAGAGTTACATAGTAAATAGGTCAGAGCCACCAGGGGCTCATATATATATAAGATCTGCTGATGGCTGGTATAAATCTCACATATTACTACTATTGATGGCTGGTACAGTTTATTCTGCAGGTATTGATGGCTGGTACAGTTTATTCTGCTGGTATTGATGGCTGGTATATGTCACACTGCTTTAATTGATGGCTGGTATATGTCACAATCTGTTGGTATTGATGACTGGATTAGATCACACTCTGCTGGTATTGATGGCTGGTGTATGTCACACTCTGCTGGTATTGATGACTGAATTAAGTCACACTCTGCTGGTATTGATGGCTGGTATTTGTCACACTGCTGGTATTGATGACTGGATTAAGTCACACTCTGCTGGTATTGATGGCTGAGTAGGTACTGAAGTCAGAGTTCTGGATATTCTTCTTCACTGGTCTCTTCTGTCCCTGACGGATGTCCAATGAGGCATAACACAGGCCTTCCTCCCCCTGAGTGACAGAGATGTTTGTCCTCATACATTTTGCTTATTCCTTTGCTTTTGATATAGTTTACATTATGCTGATTAAAATAGGACTGGTTTACAAAGTAGGCACCTAAATCTACAAGTCCATCCATCATTTAAAACACTCATTCTGGAAGGGATACAGTACCTTTTCTCTACTGCCACCTCCTTTGTTGGACGTCCTGTTCAGAGGAACTGAATTCTCATTTGGAGCTGAAGAGTAGAGCTGGACATTACTAATAATAACTTAACTACACTGTTTAAGTAGCATACAAACATTTTGATTACATACATTATAATAAATATATTAATACATTATTCCCCCCCAAAATTGGTTAGACTTTTTTTTACTTCAAAAGTTGGCAAAAGCATGTAAAATCCATCGTTTTTTAAAATGTATAATAATTGCAAGATGAAATTGTTTGCATAATGGTTGTCAGTAAGGTAAGAGGTGTACCTGGTTTTCTGCAGAAGTAGTAAACACAGGAGGAGGAGATGAGAGAGGAGAGGAGAACAGACACAGGACACAGACTGAACATCAGAATCCAGCACTGTTGACATTCTTTGAGAGGGGAGGAGGCAACAGTAGATATGACCTCTGGGATAAAGGAAATACAACCAATAAACTTCACAGTTTATGACAACTCAGACTTGTAAAGTATTTGGCAAGGAATGCAGGCTTTCATTGATCAGGAAAATCGAAGGCTAATTGAGCTACATGGTACCAATTAATATTTCCCGCCCAGACAAGTGAAGGTTTTCCAGTGACATCGGACAACAAATTCTACACACTTCTAATTGGACAATACTGAACCAATCAGGAAGGCACTTGCTGCTATGGAGAATCAGCTGGCTTCGCTCTCCGAGGCTGAGGTAAAAATGGAGTCTTCGATGAAATTGTGAAAAGGGTACCAAAATAGTTTCTCAAAGGAACAACATGTTCTGTATGTCAGGCTGGGTTCTCTACAAATACCAGCACTGTAATATTGAGAGCATCCTGACCAGCTGCATCGTAGCCACACACACACACACACACCCTACTCTGCTGCTTAGTTAGCACTGAGTTAACACACAAATCCGGTATTGCACATTTCATAGATCCAATTAAATTAGATGTATGCGTGACAAGCCAGTTGACAAAGTGTTTCATGATCATGATGGTCTAACCTATCTAGTGTAAAAATGTACACTGTAATTATGTGTAATGGCTTGATAGATGCATTGATGTTAACTATGGGAAATGCTACTTGAATAGGTTTGGAGGGGGCATTTTGAATTAAATGAGAATATTACATAGGATGATAAAACTCATTGAAGTTTGAGAAATTGTCTCTCCTGGACGTTTTACTGGATTTACTGAATATCAGCGTTATTACATTTTGGCTTAATGATGTCCTGGTGTCGTCCAGCAGGCAGGGACTGGACAGTGAGGATCAACACCCATAATCCATTGCACTTTCTTTAGTCCCTACACAACCTGGGAAGTCACGTTAAAATAAAGGTACATTTTAGACCACTGTCATTTCTACTTCCAGAAGGGAGGAAAGGCTCCTCCCCCCTCCATAGAGCATTTCAAAGTGAGAGGAGGATCTGGGCTCTGAAACAGGAAGGAAAGCCTGGAGAGCATCCATACATGGCCAATCACCTCTAGGCGTGGTCTCAATTTAAATGTTTTACATTTGCATAGACTACACTGCTCCAACACAAAACTCCATGACATATTCCCTGACATTTCTTACAGTCGTAATGCTTCAGAGAGCTTGTCAGCTTTGTCCTCGGTTCTGTGTTTTGGGACCTTCTCTGTAGTCCAAGAGGTACAAATAGACCCAGACCTGTAACCGGGCGTATAAAGCTCCAGTGACAAATAATCTCTAACAGCCTCATTTCTTGATGTTTTGGAAACGAAGAAATGCACCTTCAAACACTAAACCTCCTGTCATTCAAAGAAACATTTATTTCACGTAATTTGGGAGATGCTTTAGTCCAGAGTCACAAACGTACAAAAGCACAAAGGGGCTAAGCCAGCCATCCTTACTTACCAATATAGATACATGGCAATCCGGATGTAATACCCAAACCAGAAATACAGACATTAAGAATAATTAAAATAATCATACCAAGTGAAAGTCTGGTGACGTGTCCATAGTTGTAGACCTCCATCTGTTTAATAACTCCTTTCCCTCCTTCATCCACCACCTTAGTCTCCAGAGTCCCACAGTAGTAGAGTCCCTGGTCAGATTCAGTGATGTTCTCAATCAGTAGATCATAGGTCTGGTTAGAGGAGTTCCATTGCAGTGTGAACCGAGGAAAAGGGTTTTGAAAATGTTTATAAGTCTCAGGATCTCTAAAAATTCCCTTAGTACTAATAACAAGGGTAGGTTGGTATTCATGAGAGCAGTTCCTGAACCATGTGATGGATACACCAGTAGATGTTCTGCAGTCACAGTGCAGAGTGATGTTGTCTCCTGGTTGGACTCTCAGCTCCACCTCTGATCCAGAAATCCCATCCTGACTGGAGGAAACAGCACCTACAAGTAGCAGAAGGAACAGTGTTAACATGAACTCATGTTTCATCAGAAACTTCTCTACACGGTAACATGTGTTCAACATCACTGCCACCACAATATCTAAATTTGAAAATCCAGTCATCCATTAAACCACAATAAATAGCATCAATTAAACCTAATGAAACACAAGTAAACTCACACAAAAGTGTGATGAGAGCACCACACAACAGGTCCATCTGGTGAACTGATGGTGTCAAAGAGTACCAGGGTCTTCGATGTCAGAGAGTCGCTTGGACTTTGGTGCGTATTTCCTGATGGAGACTAGATCTACTTCACCATTAAAGGGCAGAAGAGCAGCGATTGGTTTAATCGAATGGAAAGTTTTGAGCCGTTTCTCTGAAACACATGTTGTGTCATGAAGGGGAGGGTCTAGAATCAATGTCACACCTTCAACACCTTCAACACCACCTTGATGTCAATGGAAAATAGTCAGGTTTGAGGTTTCTGAAAATAAAAACATGAATGTCCAATGCCACCACATTTTCAAATGAATTGGACAAACTTCTTAATTTTCAGAACCAAATAAAGTTCAAAGGGCTGTCTGACGTTTGAACTTCAAACTATAAATATTATTAACAGAGAAGAGTTAGAATAGATGCTCTATTTCCTCTATGTACCTTGTCAGCCAATCAGTGACTAGCTCTTCTGGGGGTTTTGTAACACCTACATCAAAGAATCAGACAATCAGTAACATTAGTAGTGTTCAACATGTGTTTGCATGTGTTCATGTACAAAACAGGTATTTAGTAGTGAACATGTGATTCTATATGCATGTATACGTCTCTGGGGGTTGTAGTTCATTCAGCTAGTGACGCTGTAGGGGGCTAGTCTTCAGGTCTCTGGGGGTTGTAGTTCATTCAGCTAGTGATACTGTAGGGGGCTGGTCTTCAGGTCTCTGGGGGTTGTAGTTCACTCAGCAAGTGATGCTGTAGGGCGGCTAGTCTTCAGGTCTCTGGGGGTTGTAGTTCACTCAGCTAGTGATGCTGTAGGGGGGCTAGTCTTCAGGTCTGTGGGGGTTGTAGTTCACTCAGTTAGTGGTGCTGTAGGGTGCTTGTCTTCAGGTCAGTGGGGGTTGTAGTTCACTCAAATAGTGATGCTGTAGGGGGAGAGTCTTCAGGTCTGTGCGGTTTGTAGTTCATTTAGCTAGTGATGCTGTATAGGGGCTTGTCTTCAGGTCTGTGGGGGTTGTACTTCGCACAGCTAGTGGTGCTGTATGGGGGAAGCTTAAAGATGTCTTCCTGTCTGAGGGGTTAAAGATGTCTTCCTGTCTGAGGGGTTAAAGATGTCTTCAGGTCTAAGGGGTTAAAGATGTCTTCCTGTCTGAGGGGTTAAAGATGTCTTCCTGTCTGAGGGGTTAAGATGTCTTCAGGTCTGTTTAAACTACTGGTCGTAAGAGTCAGAAGCAATTTTCAGGACAGAGAACTGCAAAAACACCTGGGGGTACTGATCTTCAGGTTCAGTCTTTATGGAGTCATCAGGTCCCCCAATGTGAATCTCACGTGGATCTCAAACATGCAGAAACATAATTAGCTACATGTGCAGGGCCTCACTGGTTGTTCGAGCAGTTGACATGTGACTAACAGATAGGAATGGTTGTGGTTTCCACAGACCTGAAGACCTCCCCACAGACCTGAAGACCTCCCCTCAGACCTGAAGACCTCCCCTCAGACCTGAATACCTCCCCGCAGACCTGAAGACCTCCCTGAAGACCTCCCCTCAGACCTGAAGACCTCCCCTCAGACCTGAACACCTCCCCTCAGACCTGAAGACCTCCCCTCAGACCTGAAGACCTCACCACAGACCTGAAGACCTACCCTCAGACCTGAAGACCTACCCTCAGACTTAAACACCTCCCCTCAGACCTGAACACCTCCCCTCAGACCTGAAACCTCCTTTACACCTCAGGCCTCCCCTGTTAAAGCTCCTGTTAGAGATCAACATCACTGGCCGAATTCACCCCTCCAACACACATAGACCTGTGCATGTACAAACACACACAAACACATTCCCATACGTGTACATGCGTGGACATATACACATTATTAATGTAAACATTATTCAAACATCCTTTAGCACTGCCTGTACTGAGCGAGTCACTGATTGGCTGAGAAAATGCACTCAGCAAACAGGAAACCCACAATGACTTACTGTTGCTGTTGCCGTGGTGCTGCTGTTTGCCTGACGATGAGTCCACCACAGGATGGACAGTTAGTGATGATCTCATACCCAACACACTACGTGTTCCCATTGTCACTGAAAAATAGTTAATTACAGTAATACAAAACTTAAAGAACTAGAATTGGACCAGCAGGTGAAGAAACATTTTCTTGGCTTCACTATCACAGTACTACAACTGGAGCATCACGGTTATTTTCGTTCCAAATACTGGTAAACAATGGAGAAGTACTTTGTACTTTTGAAACCTCTGATGTTTCCTGTATAAATACCATACGATATGGTAATTAAAACTGCTGAAAATTAAGGATATGTAACGTTTATGATCATTTGATGTTTTTCCCATCACAGTGTTGTTTCTGACAGGTTAACTCTCCTTACTGTGCAGAATGAACTCAGAACACCTGATCACTCACCTGTCCCATGAAGAGAGGTCAGCAGGTATTAGTCATTACCTCTAACTATAGTAGCCATCACAGTCTACCTTTATCATATTGATTAACATTCAAGATACGTCTTAACCAACACATGTTCCATACATGTAAGTAATCATACAGCTGATAGATTTGTATTTTGGTCACTCATCCTGAACAGATTTTCTCATAGTATCGTGGGGTTTCACCTCCTCTCTTGTTCATTCCCTCCCCTAACAATGCTGTCATTTGCTTCAAAATGTATTGTTGCCTTTTGTTCATATGTACACAAACACAGACACACACTCACACACACACAAACACACACACACACACAAACACACACACAAACACACACTCACACAAAGACTCACACACACACACAATCATTTGCTGGACCACAGAAACTGGCCAAGCAGTTAAAACGTGTCAAGTGGTAAAAAAGTCAAGTAGATGAAACATCTGTGGTAACAACTGACCTGAAAATCCCCCACAGACCTAAAGACTTGAAGACAAACCCTTCTACAGCATAACTAGATGAGTGAACTACAACCCCCACAGACCTGAAGACCAGACCCTCTATAGCAACACTAGATGAGTGAAATACAACCCACACAGACCTGAAGACCAGACCCTCTACAGCAACACTAGATGAGTGAACTACAACCCCCACAGACCTGAAGGCCCCCCTAAAGCATCACTAGCTGAGTGAACTACAACCCCCACAGACCTGAAGACTAGTCCCCCTACAGCA
Organism: Esox niger; assembly: GCA_016801105.1. NCBI lineage: Eukaryota > Metazoa > Chordata > Actinopteri > Esociformes > Esocidae > Esox > Esox niger. The sequence goes on along the minus strand of JACXGJ010002135.1, from coordinate 20,385 downwards.
GTGTTTGGGTTAGTAGGTAGTTAGGTCAAATGTAACTGACAATCAGAAATCAGCATCAACAGACACACTTTTGGGACTCTTAACATAAAGTGTTACCGTTTATTTTTTATTTCATATTTCTTTACATTTTAATTATAAATGACATTATTTTCAACAAAAGGATATATGTGGCTGGAAGGGCTTTGTATTAACTGTCACTGTTAAACTCAATCAACATCTGCCAGTCCAGAGTTCACCCAGAACAGCCATCTTATGATTATAGAACTCCAATTGGCTTTTGCAAATATATTAATGCAATTACAGAAAGATTATAGTCTACAAATTGGAGAGCAAATACTTACTGTCTAGAAGAGATGACAAATCTGTAGAACTACCAAAGTTTCTCAAAAATGCACGATTAAAAATAACACATCTGTGGTATTCATCTCCTCTTTAGATATTTCACCAAAATGAGATCATCCCTCATCAGGGAATCTATAAAAATAATTTCCCAGAGTCTATAATTTATTCATCTGGTCCTGCATGGTAATCTCAAAAGGAAGTGTTGTTCAATTCATTCCAGGCTCGGAGAATGACTGGTCTCTTCTTCTCACCTGGAGTTTACTCTTCTCGTTATTAACACCTGATTTAACAAAACAAGAAAAAACATCTTAACGAGTTTTCCCATCACTATTCTGACTGATGAATTTAACCACTAGGTGATATTTAGTAGACTGGTGTTCTGACCCACCATAGGTTCTCCCAATAAAGAAGGCAGCAGGGATGAGGATCAGAAACAGAGTTCTGGAGGACACCACCAGGACCCAGCTCAGACCACAGTCACAGGAAACATCACTGGTGCTGATGGTGGGAGGGAACTCTGTACAGTAGAAGATTACAAGTCACTGAACATTTTACTGTACCAGGTTTTCTGCAGAAGTAGTAAACAAAGGAGGAGAGAGGAGAACCGACACGAGAGACTGAACATCAGAGTCTAACCCAGGCCACCGACTTCAGGAAGGGAGGAGGGATCAGTAGATATGACCTCTGGGAGGACCTCTGGGATACAGGAAATACAAACTTAATGGTAATAAACTTCTCAGTATTTGACAACTCAGACATGTAAAGTATTTGGCAAGGATTGCAGGCATTCACAAACCTGGAAAATCAAAGGCTCATTGAGCTACATGATACCAACTAATATTTCCCTCCCAGAAAAGTTCTACACAATTCTAGTTGGACAATACTGAACCAATCAGGAAGTCGCTTGCTGCCATGGAAAATCTGTTGCCTTCGTTCTCCGAGGCTGAGGTGAAAATCTCAATGGAGTCTTTGATGGAATTGTGAAGAGTGTACAAAAATAGTTTCTCAAAGGAACAACATGTTCTGTATGTCAGGCTGGGTTCTCTACAAATACCAGCACTGTAATATTGAGAGCATCCTGACCAGCTGCATTGAGAAGTTTAACTAGGATGATAATAATACTCATTGAATAAGATTGAGAGATTGTCTCTCCTGGACTTCATACTGGATTAGTGTTCTGCTAATATCAGCGTTATTACATATTGGCTTCATGACGTCCTGGTGTCATCCAGCAGGCAGGGACTGGACAGTGAGGATCAACACCCATAATCCATTGCACTGCCTTAAGTCTCTACACAACCTGGGAAATCACGTTAAAATGAAGGTACATTTTAGACCACTGTCATTTCTACTTCCAGAAGGGAGGAAAGGCTCCTCCCCCCTCCATAGACCATTTCAAAGTGAGAGGAGGATCTGGGCTCTGAAACAGGAAGGAAAGCCTGGAGAGCATCCATACATGGCCAATCACCTCTACGCGTGGTCTCAATTTAAATGTTTTACATTTGCATAGACTACACTGCTCCAACACGAAACTCCATGACATATTCCCTGACATTTCTTACAGTCGTAATGCTTCAGAGAGCTTGTCAGCTTTGTCCTCAGTTCTGTGTTTTGGGACCTTCTCTGTAGTCCAAGAGGTACCAATAGACCCAGACCTGTAACTGGGCTTATAACGCTCCAGTGACAAAATATCTCTAGCAGCATCATTTCTTGATGTTTTGGAAACGAAGAAATGCACCTTCAAACACTCAATCTCCTGTCATTCTAAGAAACATTTATTTCACGTAATTATGGAGATGCTTTTATCCAGAGTCACAAAGGTACAAAAGCACAAAGGGGCTAAGCCAGCCATCCTTACTTACCAATATAGTTACATGGCAATCCGGATGTAATACCCAAACAAGAAATACAGACATTAAGAATAATTAAGATAATCGTACCAAATGAAAGTATGTTGGTGACGTGTCCATAGTTGTAGACCTCCATCTGTTTGATACCTCCTTTCCCTCCTTCATCCACCACAGTATTCTCAGTCCCACAGTAGTAGAGTCCCAGGTCAGATTCAGTGATGTTCTCAATCAGTAGATCATAGGTCTGGTTAGAGGAGTTCCATTGCAGTGTGAACCGAGGAAAAGGGTTTTGAAAATGTTTATAAATCTCTGGATCTCTAAAAATTTCTTTAATACTAATAACCAGGGTAGGTTGGTGCTCATGAGAGCATTTCCTGAACCATGTGATGTATATTCCAGTGGATGTTCTGCAGTCACAGTGCAGAGTGATGTTGTCTCCTTGTTGGACTCTCAGCTCCACCTCTGATCCAGAAATCCCATCCTGACTGAAGGAAACAGCACCTACAGGTAGCAGAAGGAACAATGTTAAAAGGATCTCTTGTTTCATCAGAAACTTCTCTACAAGCTAACATGTGTTCAACGTCACTGCCACTACAATATCCAAATTTGAAACTCCAGTCATCCATTAAACCACAATAAATAGCAACAATTAAACCTAATGAAACACAAGTAAACTCACACAAGAGTGTGATGAGAGCAACACACAACAGGTCCATCTGGTGAACTGATGGTGTAAAAGAATACCACGGTCTTTGATGTCAGAGAGTCGCTTGGACTTTGGTGCGTATTTCCTGATGGAGACTAGATCTACTTCACCATTAAAGGGCAGAAGAGCAGCGATTGGTTCAATCGAATGGAAAGTTTTGAGTCCTTTCTCTGAAACACATGTTGTGTTATGAAGGGGAGGGTGTAGCATCAATGTCACACATTCAACCCCACCTTGATGTCAATGGGAAATAGTCAGGTTTGAGGTTACCGAAAATAAAAACATGAATGTCCAGTGCCACCTCATTTTCAAATGAATTGGACAAACATCCTAACTCACAGAACCAAATAAAGTTCAAAGGGCTGTCTGACGTTTGAACTTTAAACTGTTAAACTTATCAACAGCGAAGAATAGGTGTTCTATTTCCTCTGTGTATCTTGTCAGCCACTCAGTGACTAGCTCTTCTGGGGGTTTTGTCACACCTACATCAAAGAGTCAGACAATCAGTAACATTAGAAGTGGTCAACATGTGTTTGCATGTGTTCATATAGATAACAGGTATTTGGTAGTGAACATGTGATTCTATATGCACGCATACGTCTCTGGGGGTTGTAGTTCATTCTGCTAGTGATGCTGTAGGGGGGCTTGTCTTCCGGTCTCTGGGGGTTGTAGTTCACTCAGCTAGTGATGCTGTAGGGGGCTAGTCTTCAGGTCTGTGGGGGTTGTAGTTCATTCAGCTAGTGATGCTGTAGGGGGCTATTCTTCAGGTCTGTGGTGGTTGTAGTTCACTCAGCTAGTCATGAGTGAACTAAATCTGTTTTGGATGAGTGACCAAAATACAAATGCATCAGGTATATGTTTACTTACATGTGTTGTTTAAGATGTATCTTGAATGTTAATCAATATGATAAAGGTAGATTGTGATGGCTACTATAGTTAGAGGTAATGACTAATACCTGCTGACCTCTCTTCATGGGACAGGTGAGTGATCAGGTGTTCTGAGTTCATTCTGCCCAGTAAGGAGAGTTAACCTGTCAGAAACATTACTGTGGCAGTAAAAACATCAAATGATCATAAACGTTACATATCCTCAATATTCAGCAGTTTTAATCACCATAATGTGTGGTATATATCCAGGAAACATCAGAGGTGTGAAAAATACAAAGTATTTCTCAATTGTTTACCAGTATTTGGAACAAAAATAACCATGATGCTCTACTTGTAGTACTGTGCTAGTGAAGCCAAGAAAATGTTTCTTCACCTGCTGGTCCAATTCTAGTTCTTTAAGTTTTGTATTACTGTAATTAACTATTTTTCAGTGACAATGGGAACACGTAGTGTGTTGGGTATGAGATCATCACTAACTGTCCATCCTGTGTTGGACTCATCGTCAGGCAAACAGCAGCACCACGGCAACAGCAACAGTAAGTGATTGTGGGTTTCCTGTTTGCTGAGTGCATTTTCTCAGCCAATCAGTGACCCGCTCTTACAGATGTACAGGCAGTGTTAAGGATACGTTTGAATAATGTTTACATGTGTATATGTCCATGCATGTGCACGTATGGGAATGTGTTTGTGTGTGTTTGTACATAACACAGGTCTATGTGTGTTGGAGGGGTGAATTCGGCCAGTGATGTTGATCTCTAACAGGAGCTTTAACAGGGGAGGCCTGAGGTGTAAAGAAGGTTTCAGGTCTGAGGGGAGGTCTTCAGGTCTGAGGGGAGGTGTTCAGGTCGGAGGGGAGGTCTTCAGGTCTGAGGGGAGGTGTTCAGGTCTGTGGGGAGGTCTTCAGGTCTGAGGGGAGGTCTTCAGGTCTGAGGGGAGGTGTTCAGGTCTGAGGGGAGGACCTGAAGACTTCCATTCAGACTTGAACACCTCCCCTCAGAACTGAACACCTCCCCTCAGACCTGAACACCTCCCCTCAGACCTGAACACCTTCTGTACACCTCAGCCCTCCCCTCTTGCCCCTGTTAAACACATCAGTACAGAGCAACATCACTGGCTGAATAAACTCCTACAACACACATAGACCTGGCAACATACAAACATATGGAAACACATTCCCACACACGCACATACATGTATATACATGCATGTTATCATATACTATATACAAATATTAATCACTATTGACTATGTTAAGACATTTCCATTGACACGGTCCAAACAGTACATCTATAGGAGTAGGTCACTGATTGGCTGAAAAGATGCACTCAGTAGACAGGAAACCCACACTGACTTCCTGTTGTTGTTGCCGGGGTGCTGCTGTTTGCCTGACAATGAGCCCATCACATACAGGATGGAAAGTTAGTGTTGATCTCCTACCAAACACACTAAATGTCCCCATTTAGTTATTTACAGAAATGGTTCCTCAAATTTAAAAAGCTAGAACTGGCCCAGAAGATGAAGAAACATTTTCTTGGCTTCACTATCACAGTATCACAAGAGCATCATGGTTATTGTCGTTTCTGGCTGCTTTCACATCAGCATACTACATAGGTGTGAGGCCTAAATGTTTAGCAGAGGAGAAAAGCACTTTTCTGTTTTAAGCTGAGTACAACTAAATTCTGTTTAACAGTAGGGAAGTACTTTGTATTTTTCACACCTTCGATGTTTCCTGGTACAGTTAGGATGCTTAAAACTGCTGAATATTGAGGATATGTAACATTTATGATCATTTCATGTTTTCCCATTACTTGTTAGACCTCTTCCTGTTTAATACCTCCTTTCCCTCCTTCATCCACCAACTTAGTCCCCACAGTCCCACAGTAGTAGAGTCCCGGGTCAGATTCAGTTTTTGAAAGGTTAACTCTCCTTACTGGGCAGAATGAACTCAGAACACCTGATCACACACCTGTCCCATGAAGAGAGGTCAGCAGGTATTAGTCATTACCTCTAACTATAGTAGCCATCACAATCTACCTTTATCATATTGATTCATATTCAAGATACATCTTAACCAACACATGTTTCATACATGCAGATTTATGGAACCCACCATAGGTTCTCCCAATAAGGAAGGCAGCAGGGATGAGGATCAGGAACAGAGTTCTGGAGGACACCACCAGGACCCAGCTCAGACCACAGTCTCAGGAAACACCCCTGGTTCTGATGGTGTCAAGGCAGGGGTGATGATCAGAAACATCACCCACTGGTGGAAGACAAAGGAACTGTGTTAACATGAACTCATGCTTCATCAGAAACATCTCTACATGCTAAAATGTGTTAAACATCTCAGCTAGCACAATATCAAATTAACAAATCTAACCAACCATAAAACCACAATAAGTAAAACCAGCTATCAAGCAGCTATTAGACCTAATGAAACACGTGAACTCACACCAGAGTGTGATGAGAGAAACACACAAAATGTCCCTCTGGTGAACTGAAAGTCTGATAGAGTCATGGAGTAGCAGGGTCTTTGTTGTGTGTTTCTGTGATGGTGACTACATGTATTTAACCACGGACGGACAAACGTGCAGCGATTGTTCAATTTCTTCATTTCAGGCTATCAGCTTGAGGTCCTTCTCTTTGAAATGCATATTGTGACATAAAGGGGAGGGTCCGGCATCAAGGTAAACATTGTGGCAACAGCAACAGGAAGTCAACATGGGTTTCCTGTGTACTGTGTGTGGTCCCTCAGCCAATCAGAGACCCACACTAAATATGAATATTTTAAAGCCAACTCTTTCTAATTTGATTATCCCAGTAGCCATTCTCAGATCAGGTCTGTACATCTTTCTAGGTGGGATGTAGGAATATATCATTTATATGGAGATACATACAGTACCAGTCAAAGACTCACAGGTCCAAACTATTGACTGGTCTTGTCTGTGACTGTGCTGTTCTGCATGAATGCATCTATGTGGTTGTGGTCTAGTTGTGCCTCCCTGTGAAAGAGGCCTTCAGGTCTGAAACCCCGGTTGTTTCTATCTACTTGTCTACCATCTTTACCATCAGACTTCAAGCTGGAGAATTAGCCATTAGGTTAACAATAACATTGGACAAACATTTCTGATAAAATATTTATATTTCAACATATTTTCTGTAAAGTATATTTCTCAAAATACAGATCATACAATTTATCTTAATCTCAAATCTATCGGTATATCAGGGTCAGTTGGTAAACCACTCCAAGATATATAAAAGTATTATATCACAAAGCAAATGAAAGTCGGGATTAAAAACAAAGTCCTTTGCTGTAAAATACATTGCTATCAGTGAGAGATTATAGACATCCGGCTATTGATGATGTGATGAAACTAGAGGACAACAGTTTCATCACAGATTTAACACAGAGGCTCAAACCCATGATTTCAATACCATGAAGGCCGGAGAGGCAGAGAAAATCACACAGACAGAGTTACATAGTAAATAGGTCAGAGCCACCAGGGGCTCATATATATATAAGATCTGCTGATGGCTGGTATAAATCTCACATATTACTACTATTGATGGCTGGTACAGTTTATTCTGCTGGCATTGATGGCTGGTATATGTCACACTGCTGGAATTGATGGCTGGTATATGTCACACTGCTGGAATTGATGGCTGGTATATGTCACAATCTGTTGGTATTGATGACTGGATTAGATCACACTCTGCTGGTATTGATGGCTGGTATATGTCACACTCTGCTGGTATTGATGACTGGATTAAGTCACACTCTGCTGGTATTGATGGCTGAGTAGGTACTGAAGTCAGAGTTCTGGATATTCTTCTTCTTCAATGGTCTCTTCTGTCCCGGACGGATGTCCAATGAGGCATAACACAGGCCTTCCTCCCCCTGAGAGACAGAGATGTTTGTCCTCATACATTTAGCTTATTCCTTTGCTTTTGATTTAGTTTACATTATGCTGATCAAAATAGGACTGGTTTACAAAGTAGGCACCTAAATCTACAAGTCCATCCTTCATTTAAAACACTCATTCTGGAAGGGATACAGTACCTTCTCTCTACTGCCACTTCCTTTGTTGGACGTCCTGTTCAGAGGAACTGAATTCTCATTTGGAGCTGAAGAGTAGAGCTGGACATTACTAACAATAACTTAACTACACTGTTTAAGTAGCATACAAACATTTTGATTACATACATTATAATAAATTAGTTAATACATTATTCCCCCCCAAAATTGGCTAGACTTTTTTTTACTTCAAAAGTTGGCAAAAGCATTTGAAATCCATCGGTTTTTAAAATGTATAATAATTGATATTGTTAGATGATATTGTTTGCTTAATGTTGTTAGCAATGTAAGAGGTGTACCTGATTTTCTGCAGAAGTAGTAAACAAAGGAGGAGGAGATGAGAGAGGAGAGGAGAACAGACACAGGACACAGACTGAACATCAGAATCCAGCACTGTTGACATTCTTTCAGAGGGGAGGAGGCAACAGTAGATATGACCTCTGGGAAAAAGGCTTCGTTCTCCGAGGCTGAGGTAAAAATGGAGTCTTCGATTAAATTGTGAAAAGGGAACCAAAATAGTTTCTCAAAGGAACAACATGTTCTGTATGTCAGGCTGGATTGTCTACAAATACCAGCACTGTAATATTGAGAGCATCCTGACAAGCGGCATCATAGCCTGTAAAAGGAACAAACACACACACACACACACACACACACCCTACTCTGCTGCTTAGTTAGCAGTGTGTTAACACACAAGTCCGGTATTGCACATTTCATAGATCCAATTAAATTAGATGTATGCGTGACAAGCCAGTTGACAAAGTGTTTCATGATCATTATGGTCAAACTTATCTAGTGGATAAATGTACACTGTAATTATGTGTAATGGCTTGATAGATGCATTGATGTTAACTATGGGAAATGCTACTTGAATAGGTTTGGAGGGGGCATTTTGAATTAAATGAGAATATTACATAGGATGATAAAACTCATTGAAGTTTGAGAAATTGTCTCTCCTGGACGTTTTACTGGATTAATGTTCTGCTAATAACAGCTCTGTCCTCTGTTCTGTGTTTTGGGACCCTCTCTGTAGTCCAAGAGGTACCAATAGACCCAGACCTGTAACTGGGCATTTAACGCTCCAGTGACAAAATATCTCTAACAGCCTCATTTAGGCAAAAAATAATTTCTTGATGTTTTGGAAACGAAGAAATGCACCTTCAAACACTCAACCTCCTGTCATTCAAAAAAATATTTATTTTACGTAATTTAGGAGATAATTTTACCCAGAGTCACAAACGAACAAAAGCACAAAGGGGCTAAGCCAGCCATCCTTACTTACCAATATAGTTACATGGCAATCCGGATGTAATACCCAAACAAGAAATACAGACATAAAGAAGAATTAAAATAATCGTACCAAATGAAAGTCTGGTGACGTGTCCATAGTTGTAGACCTCCATCTGTTTGATACCTCCTCTCCCTCCTTCATCCACCACAGTTTTCTCAGTCCCACAGTAGTAGAGTCCCAGGTCAGATTCAGTGATGTTCTCAATCAGTAAATCGTAAGTGTTGTTAGAAGAGTTCCATTGCAGTGTGAACCGAGGAAAAGGGTTTTGAAAATGTTTATAAATCTCAGGATCTCTAAAAATGTCCTTAATACTAATAACCAGGGTAGGTTGGTGCTCATGAGAGCAGTTCCTGAACCATGTGATGTATATTCCAGTGGATGTTCTGCAGTCACAGTGCAGAGTGATGTTGTTTCCTGGTTGGACTTTCAGCTCCACCTCTGATCCAGAAATCCCATCCTGACTGGAGGAAACAGCACCTACAGGTAGCAGAGAAAAAAACAGTGTTAACTTGAACTCATGTTTCATCAGAAACTTCTCTACACGCTAACAAGTGTTCAACATCCCTGCCACAACAATATCCAAATTTGAAAATCTAGTCAAACTTAAAATCACAATAAATAGCAACAATTAAACCTAATGAAACACACGTGAACTCACACAAGAGTGTGATGAGAGCAACACACAACAGGTCCATCTGGTGAACTGATGGTGTCAAAGAGTATCAGGGTCTTCGATGTCAGAGAGTCGCTTGGACTTTGGTGCGTATTTCCTGACGGAGACTAGATCTACTTCACCATTAAAGGGCAGAAGAGCAGCGATTGGTTCAATCAAATGGAAAGTTTTGAGCCGTTTCTCTGAAACACATGTTGTGTCATGAAGGGGAGGGTGTAGCATCAATGTCACACATTCAACACCACCTTGATGTCAATGGAAAATAGTCAGGTTTGAGGTTACCAAAAATAAAAACATGAATGTCCAGTGCTACCTCATTTTCAAATGAATTGGACAGACATCTTAATTTTCAGAACCAAATAAAGTTCAAAGGGCTGTCTGACGTTTGACCTTTAAACTGTAAAGCTTATCAACAGAGAAGACTTAGAATAGATGCTCTATTTCCTCTATGTACCTTGTCAGCCAATCAGTGACTAGCACTTCTGGGGGTTTTGTAACACCTGCATCAGAGAATCAGACAATCAGTAACATTAGTAGTGGTCAACATGTGTTTGCATGTGTTCATATACATAACAGGTATTTAGTAGTGAACATATGATTCTATATGCATGTATACGTCTCTGGGGGTTGTAGTCCACTCAGCTAGTGACGCTGTAGGGGACTTGTCTTCAGGTCTCTGGGGGTTGTAGTTCACTCAGCTAGTGATGCTATAGGGGGCTTGTCTTCAGGTCTGTGGGGGTTGTAGTTCACTCAGCTAGTGATGCTGTAGGGGGGTAGTCTTCAGGTCTGTGGGGGTTGTAGTTCACTCAGCTAGTGATGCTGTAGGGGGGTAGTCTTCAGGTCTGTGGGGGTTGTAGTCCACTCAGCTAGTGATGCTGTAGGGGGGCTAGTCTTCAGGTCTGTGGGGGCTATATGTCACAACAAATCATGTTGTAATATTAATGTTTGAATGATCCAACTATAAACAAACCACGAATATTACAACACAACCAGAAACTACCTGAGCCACTATACTCCAACTGGCTTAAGGTATTAGTTCTTATTTTTGCATGTATTTCTCTACCTATGTTCATGTATTATATCAGAACGGAGGGAAAAACAAACAAGACAGAGGAGAACTCCAGGAAATTAGCCAGAACCAGCCTGAACTCATCATCATCAGAAAAGCAGCAACGCAGCAGCATTGCAACAGCAACAGGAAGTCAATGTGGGTTTCCTGTGTACTGCATGTGGTCCCTCAGCCAATCAGTGACCAGCTCTTATATGAATACTGTAAAGCCAACTTTATAAGACCAGACTTATTAACCCAGTAGCCGTTCTCAGAGCAGGTCTGTACATCTTTCTAGGTGGGATGTAGGAATATACCATTTATATGGAGATACATACAGCACCAGTCAAAGACTCACAGGTCCAAACTATTGACTGGTCTTGTCTGTGACTGTGCTGTTCTGCATGAATGCATCAATGTGGTTGTGGTCTAGTTGGGCCTCCCTGTGAAAGAGGCCTTCAGGTCTGAAACCACGGTTGTTTCTATCTACTTGTTCTCATATCACTACCATGTGAGTAAACACACTACAGTTTTAAATGGTGAAACTTGTGTGTCGTTTGCAGCATTTTGTATTTTATTGCGGAAGCGTTATACGTTTGGCCATTCACATCCTGTAGTAGCGTTATACGTTGGGCCAGTCACATCCTGTAGTAGTGTTATGTTTGGCCAGTCACATCCTGTAGTGGTGTTATGTTTGGCCAGTCACGTCCTGTAGTAGCGTTATACGTTAGGCCAGTCACATCCTGTAGTAGCGTTATACGTTAGGCCAGTCACATCCTGTAGTAGCGTTATACGTTTGGCCAGTCACATTCTGTAGTAGAGTTATACGTTTGGCCAGTCACATTCTGTAGTTGCGTTATACGTTTGGCCAGTCTCATCCTGTAGTTGCGTTATACGTTTGGCCAGTCACATTCTGTCATAGCGTTATACGTTTCGCCAGTCACATCCTGTAGTAGCGTTATACGTTTGGCCAGTCACATTCTGTCGTAGCGTTATACATTTGGTCAGTCACATCCCGGACATTGTAATGTGCTGTTCATTGCTAATGTGGTATCCAACTCAATGATAGCTGTAGCTGGTCCTGGGGTCATCCGACTGAATTATAGCTGTAGCAGGTCCTGGGGTCATCCAATTGAAGGATAGCTGTAGCTGGTCCTGGGGTCATCCAACTGAATGATAGCTGTAGCAGGTCCTGGGGTCATCCAACTGAATGCCATCAGTGATGACATCACAACCAACCTGTCCTGGGGTCACTGGCAGATCTTTGAGGAGGTATTGAGAGAGTCAGACACTTTTTTAGAGACTAATAATCTAGAATTGTGTGAATAAAATTGTTTAAGTGTGTGTTTATGTGGTACTGTATCTCTGTGTCTGTGTGTGTGTGTGTGTCTGTGTGTGTTCCTCTGGTCTTTCAGTCACTCTGTGTGTGTGTGTGTGTGTTTCTGTGTGTGTGTGTGTGTGTGTGTGTGTGTGTGTGTTCATAGGTGCTTGCCTGTTTGGGTGTGAGTCTATGATTGTTCTTCTCTCTCTGGTGCCGTTCTGTAATGTAGGCCAGAGGCTCCAGACATGGGAGGAATGACCTGCAGGAAACCATCACTGTCTCCACTAACTCCTTGACATTCAGTCACATCTCAGCCAAATAAAATACATTACTATAATGATTATATATCCCTATGTGGTCCACGGTAAATGTAGTCTCTGCTATCTGAAACAGGTGTTTAGGTGTGAACGGGCCAAAAGCACAGTGCAGTATCTCATTCAATGCATCAGGAAGCCGAATCAGATCAGAATCACGAATCAGAAGAAAGACGCCTCTTGGCATCAAAGTCAAAGTTTATTTCAATAAAGTATCCAGTGCAGGTTATTACAAAGGGAGTAATGAAATAACAAACTTCATTAAGGCATTTGTTAAAAATCTTTGAATCTATGGTAGATATCAAAGGCTACAAAAGAGTCACAAGGAAATCAGTTTAAGATGCCAAGAAAATGTTAAATATAAAAATTAAAAGAAATGTCTCCCAAGGCATCTTAAATAAGACCTGTAAACAGAACAATCTAATGAACAATCCTTCCAGCCTGAAAAAAAACTAAATGAACAGAAAATAATCTAAAGAAACAAATTTAGTGCGCTACAAGGATTACATACTCATAAATCAAAATGTTAAGGACAGAGCTACATGGTTTTTCACCATGCACATGATCTCCGTTACTGTCATTTTCCCAACACTCACTTGATTCGCGAAATCCTTTCAACTGAATTTCTGGAAACCTGGACATTTGGGGACAATCAACAAAACTTCACAATGATACACCCTCCAAAGAAAATGAAAATCTCCCAAGCTAAGCTCAGCAACTGCACCGAGAAAAATGTCCTAGGAACCACTGAAAATCACTGAAGAAAAGCTTCAACAACAACAACAAAATGCTCCCAAAAATATATATATAATAAATATCTAATCTTGTAGCAACGGGGGGCATAGTTGGCAAAAAAAACAAAATGTTCTCATGGTCCTTCAGGACTGAGTTCGTAAACAACAGTACAAGAACCTACAAATATTAAGACTTAGGTTGGAAAGCCCAGCCAATTCTGATCAATAAAAAGACTAATACTCATACAAATATAAGAATTGGCATGTCTTAAGTTTCTGAATACCTGCTACGTTCCCATCAGTAGCTCAGTTTTTTGCATCCAGATTTCCTGCCGATTCCCCAGTTTTTCCGGTTTTCTTCCAACGATGATTTGGGGGAAACCTGAACACACTGGTGAAAGTAACTGAACTTTTGTAAGCTTAGACTCTTGACCTTATAAACTGTTCTTTTGGATACTAAAGGGACAGACGTTTTCCCTGATGCATTTCAGAAGTCTGCCGTCCATCATGTCTTCAGTGCTATAGCGTCCAGGCCTTTGTCCTTCTTTAATTTTATGACTCCAGTAGAGTGAAATGCTATCCGATATATTTGGTACCATTAGACTAGCTATTAGAACAGGATTCAACAGAATGTTGTCTGCCAGCACCACACTACTCCTCTGAGTATCCAATTTGACTTGGTGGTGTTTATCAAACCTCTTTCTCTTATATCAAACATTCTATTCCCAGCCTACAGTCCATGATGGTTATGAAAATACAATTAACAACAATGTTCCTTTCAGAATTTCATGGCATTTTTCTAGAGATTTCAAACTTAAAACAAAAAGAGGTTTATAACCCTTAAGAGAATTTATGTTAAAAAATAAATAATATTAAAAACTGTGTTTAAATTCCAGTTAACAGTCAGAGATTGTTCAGGCCATCCGGTGGCCGTTCTGGGGTATGATCTCTCCTCTTCTTAAAAATGTTCTTGAGTTTGGCCGACTTGCTTTTCTCTTTGTCCCTGTGGGTCCCTGCTTCTCTCATCTCATGAGGCAACTTGTTCATGGACCGGTTACTTCTTGGAGGAGGGACGGGAGGATGCACTCCCATCTCTCCATCTTCCATTATGCTGTGAGGCAGGTCAGAGGTTGTTGCAAATGTAACGCAGGGCTTCTCCAGGATTCCGTCGTAAACCAGCTCATTGAGGTGGATGGAGGTGGAAGGTTCCGAGATCAGAGGAGGTTTCCATGAGGTTGAGAGGGTGAGGTCGGGTTGTACAAACCGACCACGACCCTTAACATGGGTTCCGTGGTCCTGACTTGACTCTGCACCTCCCAGTCCTAGAAATTCCTCCCTGGATGTCCTCCGTTTCGGCATTTCTACAGCGACGTCAACCCTGTTTCTGGTGGTCTTTCCAGTGGGCATGTCCAGGGAACAGTTGGTCTGATCACTGTTTACTCCATGAGTGAGAGAACACATCTCGCAATGTTCCTCGATAGAGATTCTCCTCAAAGACCTCTCCACAGGGAACTCCATCTTCTCCCGGATGATCTTTTGAGGGGAGGTGCTGTCCAGGTGAAATGCCAGCTTTTCTTTGGCCATCGCCATCCTCCTCTGGGCATTGTCGGCTAAGAAATCAACCTCTTCACTGGATAGTCTTCTTGTCGGAGTGCCAATGGCTTCCGACATTTCTTCTCTGGTCCTTCCCCATATAGTGTTGTTGTCCAATGGGATTTGTCCACCGCCATCTCTAATCATCTGTCTGGAGCCAGAGTCCAAAGACAAACCCATCGTGTCTCTCGAAAGCGTTGACCTCTTCTTTGTGATGTGAGTCGCAAAGGGTACCCCAGGATACTCATCTCTGGATGACTTCAAAGAGACATCATCCATCGAAACACCGGAGATCTTCCCAGCTGCGGTATTGGCACAGTGGTCCATGGAAGCCTCAGTTCTCACCTGATGCATTGTTCTTGTGGTGGTGCCGTCCAGCGAAGAAGACTCAGGCTCATTTTTGGGCGGTGTCCTTATTGTGGCTGCTACCAAGGAAGCTTCTAGATCCTCTCTAGATGTTTTGCAAACGGGGGTTTCGATTCCGGCAGGTTCTGCAGACCTGCTAATGGTAGGCGTCTTGTAGTCTGAGTCTACATACATTTCCTGAGAATCTCTGTGCACGGACAGGGATGGACAGGGATGGACATGGATGGACAAGGATGGACAAGGAGAGAGACAACGGGATAGAGGACGTGAGCGAGGTAGGAAGCAAAATCCAGAGATAGCGACATGAAAGGCAAGAAATAAAATAATCAGATAAAAAGATTGAAGCAGATTCATTAAAGTTCATTATGTTTCAATATTCTTGTACAGCAAATAAAGAAAATAAGCAACACCATGAGTCTCCATGTAATTTGTGGACTCTAAAATTGAGCAACTACACTCTAAAGCACTCTAAAGCATGCTCTTGGAATTGAAAACTGAAACTGTTGAGGAACCCCTAAAATAACCCCTTGCTAATGGTTCCTCAAATATATGATTTATATTTAGAGGGTTCTATCCAGTGTGTCACTGACCCTCTCCACTGGGTGTTGAAGACGTTCTGCTCTTCTTCCTCAAAGCGAGGTAGCGGTGAGCGGATGGGGATCAGGATATCTGGGTCAGACGAGATGGAAGTGGAGGAGGAGGAGCCATGTCCGGAACGTCGCTGGCGACACAGGGAGGAGCCCCGAGACAGAGGGGACCGCTTCATTGGCTGAACTAGGGTTGCAAAGGCAAGGGAATATTCCCAGTAATATTCTGAAACCCCCACCCTTCTCAAATATATGGAAATTTGGAAAAACATTTTTGGAAATGTGTGAGATTTTTTCATTTGGTTATGGTTTAACCAAAATCAATTGATAAAGCTCAAATTTGTATGAGTCCTAACAATATTCTTAGTGCACTATGAACTAAAAGATGAATAACATAAATCTTTCAAAAAAATATATGTATCATGTTGTAAAATGGGAAAACGGTATAAATTCCCAAAGTTTGTATAGAGTTCCCAAAAGATAACAATAAATATTAACTTTAATTTTCAACTATATATATATATATATATATATATATATATATATATACCTAAAAAAAATATGTATATTATTAAGAAATGGTTGGCAGTTAATGCTACATGTTCATGAAAGTTATCATAAAGTGTAAACTTCCAAAAAAGACCCATTAATACCAAATATTCTCAAAATTATGTGACCGTTGGGAAAGTTGCCAGAATATTGCAACCCTAGGAACTGATGGAAGCGAAAGGTCAAGAATGGTCAAGATCAAAGATCATAGGTCAGGGATACTGGCATTCTGACCCATGCAAAGCTATAAAAACAGTATCTAAAATGGCTAATACAATGTCTTTGTATGGCTTTCTTGTGGTCATTACAATTTCCATTGGAAAAAACGAAGATTGATAGATTAATGGGATGATTCATTAATTAAATGTATTCACTCATTCCTTGGGCCATAGGGACCAAACAGAATGTTGCTTAGCGACCATATTAAACAACAGCATAAAAATGAACTGGCCTATCGTTCGTTCAACCAATCAAACGACAGACCGCGCCAACCTACCCAGAATGGAGGCCGAGGGGTCCTCTATCAGGTCCTCCCGGGACCCCGACGTAGAGCAGGACGAGTAGGTGGAGGCTAGCAGGCGCGGCACCGCCACCCAGCTGGAGTCGGAGTAGAGCGTGGCGGTCAGACTGGCCAGACCGGAGTTTCTGAGGACCGGGAAGCCGCACAGGCGCTCGATCTGCTGCCAGCGGTGCAGCCGCTCCCGGAGGCAGGCGGTGACTTCAGACAGGGCGTTCCTGTGATCACACGCGCACATTCCACGTGAGCTACGGCACCGCTAAACAACAGAGACGTCGGACGACACGCTGTCGCTCTCAGAACATGAAACGCACATTTCCGTATTAATCCGGGAAAACGTGAAAAAAGTGGGAACGCCGCCTCAGAACAGACGTCAACTCGGTTTTCAACAACGAAGAGGGTGGATTCAGTCCTGTGTGTGCGCGCAGTGACTCACTTGGCCTCCAGGATCTTGGTGTCAACATCGTCCAGAGAGGAGCTGTGAGCGACATGGAATGTCCCCATGAGAGAACTCCTCTTCTTCTTGATCTTCTCTGCCTGAAAAGAACCAATCAAACAGCGAATCAAAGGTATTTTTGTCAGCATTTTATTTAATGGTCACCAAGCTACTCCCAGTAGGACACCAAAGAGCAAACAAAGGCACACCATGATATGTACAATCCTGTTCTTGTCCCAGAAAATAACTTGCCGGTTTTGGCTGATATGTTAATAAGTATTAGAGAGGGTTTTCATGTGGTTAACAGTAATCAATAAGTACCATAAAGTATCATAGTATTTGGTTAGATTGCTCACTCAACTCCCAGACCAATGGCAGTGGCCTTCAGGCAGAAATCAAATCTAAAATGTGCTTCTTATTTCACTGTGTGCAACACTGTGTAACATATTGAAATACTGGTCTAATTAATGAACCAATCGTATCAATCACCCAAGTAACCAGTCAACCAGTCGATATTTGAATGAACCAATCAGCCGGGTCGTACCTCTTCCTTGGCGGTGGCCAGCTGTAGTTCAGCACTGTGCTTCTTGACATTGTAATACTGGACCTCTACCTCGTAGGTCAGCTGGAGCCAAAGCTGGAGGGTCTCTGGGACTGACCAGCAAGCCATCATGTCCTTCTCTGCCCTCTTCAGTGCCCCACGCACCTACACACACACGCACGCACGCATACACACGCACACACACACCTGTGTCACTAAACTCATGAGGACTTAAAATTTGGGAAATCTATTTTAAAATGGATTTAATATGTATTTCCCAAATTTGATATTTTTTATCTTATTCTTAAACCCTAATCTTAACCCTTAAAACCCCATTCTGACCCTACGAAAACACATTTTAATTGTGTGTTATATAGTCTTAGACTCCATCTAGGAGTGTCCTTATTTAGAATAGTGGAATGTTATTGTAATGCTGTAATGATCTCCAGCTGGTTCTCCTCTGCTTATGTCAGATCGCGTGTCACAGACACTGTAATGTCCCCTACCTGCTCCAGTTCCTCCTCCGCGTATCTCAGGCGACTGAGTTCACTGACGGCTCCTGCTCTGAGCTTGTGGAGTCGATGCGCCTCCTCCTGAGCACCCATTATCTCATCCCTCATCTTCTCCTCCAAGTTCTGCTTCTCCTCCGCCACGTTACGCTTCTCCTCCTGTGCTCGCTCTAACCTAGGAGGAGACAGACGCACACATGTAGCAGGACACACACATGTTGAGACTTGGACAGACTATCCACACTAACTATCTTTTCCTTAACAAGTTTTGTAAACAAGGACAAACAACCACCGATAAAAGAAAAGCAAATAGGATCAACAGACTTTTAACTGGTACAAAATTCCTGTAGGAATGTCTCCTTGGATTTTCACAAATTTGAACATATTCGGACTCTTGGGATCGGTTGAAGGAACAAAGAGGTTGGGAGTGAGCTGACAGGCACTCTCACAGAGACACACTCACAGAGACACACTCACAGAGACACACTCACAGAGACACACTCACAGAGACACACTCACAGAGACACTCTCACAGAGACACTCTCACAGAGACACTCTCACAGAGACACTCACTGTTCCTGCAGCTCTCTGAGGCTGATCTCAGCGTTCTGCAAACTCTCCAGGTCCTTCATCATCTTGGAGATGTGGACTTTAGACGCTTTGTTCTGGACCTGGGCAAACCACAGCCCGCCCACGCCCATTAACGTGGAAACAATCAGCAACAGGTCCTTCAGGTAATTATGTGGGGGACCTGGGGAAATTGAAACGGACAGATGACATTTCACCAACTCATTTAATTGAATTTCCGTTGCCTGTCGACAGAACTCATTTCATTGAATTTCCGTGCCTGTCGACAGAACTTTGTTGCTATGGATGCACAGTTACACCAGACACCACCAAATCCCTTTTGAAGATACTTAGCGGTCTTTGCATTGTGTTTGACAGCGTGTTCGTATGTGAATGGGTGTGTGTTTGGATGTGTGTGATCACTCAAGCGTGTTTCCCTTCTTACGTGTAGGGGGTCCAAACAGCACCACATCCAGAGCCTTGATGTTGAACTTCTGTTTGTCTCTCTGGTCCAGGACCTTCAGCTGGCCACTCAGGAACGCCGGCTCATTGGCTGCAATTCTGCACACACCACAATAACACTAAGTCTGATTGGCCAGGAATACTACAGGTTTCCGGATGAAAAGTTCTGATTGGATCTACGAACTTCAGTTTCGGTGTCTCTCTATGCCGTGCTAATGTAACCGCTATCCGTGTGAAAACGACTTAGTCGCAACAGATTCCTTTGTATTGGAGTTCAATGACTTAAAACATTCTAAATGATCATTAGATGTAAATAGAGGTTTTCTGACTGGATAGAATCAGAACAGACTTTCAGTAAGAGACTCTCGGATTGGTTGTGCCCACTTGGAAGTGCTGCTCTTGAATTTTCCCGTTTCTCACCGGGGCAAGGTATTTCCGTTGACTCTGAAGTCTATAAAGTTCTTCTCGTATTGTGGCAGCTCCACAAAGTCCCTGAGCCAACTCAGAACATCCGCCTGAGTCCAGTTATGAACTACCAGAGGAAGGGGGAGAAACAGAATGGTTGGAACATCGTAAATTGAATAACACATCACAGTTACACACACACATATACATTCTACCTTCAGAGAGCTTCCATGCCCTCCACAGTTCCTCTATTGTGATGTGCTGATCCTCTCTGTGAAGGTGACTGTGTTTGTTGGTCTGTTGCTGTTTCATGTCCTCAATTATAAACTGCACAAAGATCAAAAACACACAACATTCTGAAAAGTCTACATCTTCACATTAAATGGGAAATGTCTGAAGAACACACACACATATACATACAGACACATATGCACACGCACACACACACATATATACACACACACACATATATATATATATATATATATATGTGTATATATATATATATATATATATATGTGTATATATGTATATATATTATATATGTGTATATGTATGTATGTATATATATATATATATATATATATATATATATATATATATATGTGTAT